>JBBYHQ010000022.1:4121543-4133949 GCA_038382645.1 Spergularia azorica
ATTGTGATAATATCAGCTCCGTCTACATGTCCAACAATCCTGTTCAGCACCAGCGCACTAAACATATTGAGATAGACCTTCATTTTGTGCGTGAAAAGGTGCAGTCTGGTCACGTTCGGGTCCTTCACATTCCTGCAGATTATCAGTACGCCGACATTTTTACTAAGGGACCATTGTTTGAACGTTTTAGGTCCAGCCTAAGCGTTCGTCCTCCTCCCGCTCCGTCTGAGGGGGTGTAATAGTATATATAATTAATGTAATTAATTTCCTAAGTGATGCTTTCCTTATTAGTGTAATTAGATTTCAGCTGTACGCCTTGTATATGCTATATGTATATGAAGTCTCAGATGAGCCTCAATTGAGGACTCTTCCCAAATATCATATTCCTATACCTGGAAGACCACTATATTATTATCTTAAGGAATTACACACCAAAAACTTCCTTTTAATTACAAAGTCACAGGCTCACAGCTACTCTGAATTATCCTAACTCCATACTAGGAGCAATTTATTTTTTTAGGTTACAATACTGGGAGCAATTTTCGAATCAATTTTCACTTTGGGTCATCCGCTTAGTTTAAGGAGGCGTGAGGCGCACCGAGGCGCTGGGGGGCCGTTGCGATGAGGCGCAAGGCGCACACCTCATGCACACGAGGCGCACTCATTTAGCGAATAAAATTATATTTTAAGAACCATATTTTAAAAAACCTTTTTTTGGTATTTAAAGAAGGACAATGGGTAAATAAGTATAAACAAGGGATTAAGGGGCAAAGGGAAGTGTATAAATAAGGTTACAAGAGAAAGAAATTGGAAATTGCACACTTGTGCGCCTCAAGCTTCTGAGGCGCGTGCGCCTTGCGCCTAGGCGCGCCTCAGGCGCGCTTTTTTAAACTAAGGTCATCCGTGAGCAGCCTCTCTAAATTTCAATACGGGTAAGGCATGCGTGCATCCGACCCCTCCTTACCCCGCCTTATGAGGGGAGTCTTTAAGGCGCTGGGATAAAGATGTTTTTACAATACTAGGCTATTTTGGAGTTAATCTCTTAGGAATCGGGCTACATAGTTATGGTTCATTCCGAGCACATTGTACGTAATTTTACTTTCGTATAAGATGTTCAGCAGACATTTCGTAACAAGGATTATTTGTACACTAACTTGAAGCAATTGATTTGTTGAAGAAGAATAAGACACATTACTTAAACGGTAAGATTCGCAGGTTGTTTTCCTATGGCTTCATGTTTTTGGATCAGCCAACTTATGTAATTGTCCCTCCAAAAGAGAAGTAAGCACTCTTCCCCCTACCTAACCTCTTAGCCACATTAACTAAGACAGAAAACTAGGAATTATAGTAGCAACTTCATATCCGCCGTCTCCAACAAGCTCTCACCTTTTACTTTCCTTGCCAGAACAATCCCAACTCACCCCATAAAGGGTGCTTAATTCTCTTTGCGAGGCTTAAATTAATGGCCTTGTGTCCATCCTCTTGGCCATTATACTATTCACCCTTCTTCAAACTTCATACGACAGACAACAGTAGGGAATCACCAAGCGCATGGGTACGACAAGAAGGAAAGAAAACCATTTCAGCTATCTAAATGTCTGCATGGTTTTGTGCACGAAAAAAACCTTCAAACTCAATTGTTTTTTTTTTTTTTTGACAATTGAAGCAGAGGATGGCGGGATGCATTGACCAAAATAATAAAATCACACCTTTTCTCAAGACGAAGGAAACTGTTGTGATATAAAACCATCAAACAAGACTAGATATTAATCAGGGAGCTCAAAGAACTAATACAAAACACCCAACTCTTATCCCAAACACAGAGGAAACTGTTGTGATTTACTTGGCCAACATATATACTATCCTTCTACAAATAGTATTGAATATCTCCTTCAGAAAACATAAGATATCCAACAATGTAGCTGATCTTTTAATCAAAATATCGTAATTTGAATAAAGAGAACAATAAGCAGCAACACCAACTCCTATTTATATATAATTTTCATGTGAATATTGGCATTCTCCAAGTTCAAAATCAAGGCAAGAGCACCAAATAATTGATTAAGAAAGTAAAGCACAAGGTCACAAGTAAAAGATGAAAACAGAAATTCAAGGCAAGAGCACCAAATAAATGATCAACAAAGTAACCTAAAAGTAAGAAATGAAAAGAAAAGTAACTGACCTTGCCAGACTTCTGATCAGGTATATTAAAGCTCAGAGCTGTCTTGATGCCGGGTAAAGTTTCTTCAGTAGTAATTTTGGTGGAGACCTAATAAATAAAATGGACATGATATGAGAAGTTATGTTAAGAACATTGATAAATTACAAGAAATAAGCTACAAGCTCCAAGTCTAACAAAATCCAATGGCATATGCCAGACATTGGATGGAGCAATGTTCCATGCAAACAGAAAAGCTTGGAGAGGAATTGAATCGAATCATGCAAAACAAGTAAGGACTTACATTTGAGTAAGTATCGACTTTCAAGTCAACTGTAGTTTTCCCGCTCCTATACTGGGTACTTATATCACCATTAAAAAGTTGATCCCTCTTCACTCCAGTTGCTGTCAATCCCTGCTCAAGGATTAAAAAAAAAACTCAAAAGATTCACAATAATGGCGCTGATGAAACATTGAGTATCACCGCCTACGAAACCCTATTATGAAACGATACAGTAGTAAAATATCAGAGGCCCCATGAGAGACATTATACATTTTTTTCTTGTCGAAACGGATTACAACTCCACTCACAATAGTGGATACATGCTGAAATAAGAAAGCCTAGACTAAGGAAAAGCAAATACGCCGGTGATAGTCCTAAAAGATGGGTCCTTGATGATTTCAATGGAGTGGATCTAATCAATACAAGGAATTAAAACACTGGAATGAGTACATGCCTTCTGCCAAGACAAACCGAAGAAGGAGAAGAAGCAAGCAGCACCAGTTCGTGAATTAAGATAAGATGATAATGTTGAAACTTATCTATAAAATCGCATGATATAAGAATATCACAATGCTTATGGTAATATAATGCTAGACTCACTGTTACACCTATTTAAATTCAAATTTTGATGAGTTTTCCGTATAATGAATTATTCCATGCATGGAAGCGAATTTTTTTTCTATTAGTACAGACCCAACAGTGTATATCCATCCACGACGAGAAGTAGGTGGCAAGTGAAAGCTTGAAGAAACACATTGCAGGTAAGGAAAGAGAGTTTAATGTGAGAAAATTAATACATACCATTCCAGTAGCGCTAGGCACAGACAATGTAAATTTCTGGTCAAAATTATAATCTCTAGTCAAGAGATCTGCAGGAAAACGAATCGTAGTTAGAACTAGAAAAATATCAGAATGCAAAAAGATATTATTAAGCTTCATTTATCCCTGCCCTCCGGCCCTCCCCTCCCTGTTAACGCAAAAGACCATCGACAAAAGCTAATACCCACACCCACACCGTTTACCCTAGACAGCCTATTAGACTTATTCAAGCAAAGTTCTTCTATATAGAAAGTAAATCATCGTTTATGAGAATCCGAAAATCAACTAAAACCTAGCTAACAGGTAATACAAGTTCAAGTAATTCTGCCAACAGTCGTACTCCTCGACATATTTGCATCAATCTAAACAACATTTCCCTCGCACCACTGATTTCCAACACTGAAAAACCGATTCAATAGAGTACTGATCAAGCTCGGGTATAGAAAAACCGCCCTAAATCAAGGTTCTAAAACGTGTACCTAAAGCTAACCTACCACCCTATATATCAACTTTCCCAGAATCTACTTAAAATCAGCGAAAAACCGAAACAAAACAACAAAATCAACAACAACAAAATCAGCATTTTCGAACCTTTGGCTCTCTTGCCGAATTCGAGAAATGAAGGTGGGGCCATTATCTCAAATAATCCTGCAATAATAACAACAATTTAACCAACATAAACACAACAAAATTAACCAACAGTAAAAAAAAAAAAAATTTAAAGTAAGATTCAAATGCAGCTGATTCAGTTCTAAGCGAATCTAATCGAACTAAAAAAAAAAACTAGTACTGTATAAAATTAACGACGCATAATAATCAGCAAAACAACGAATAACGTGATTAGATTACTCAGTTAATTCCGTTACTAATCATTTACATTGCGCCGTAAAATATATATAGCAGTGATAAAAATAATGATAATAATACGCGGAGTAAATGAAAGGTGAAGTAGTAAAGAGAAGAGAAGTACCGATGAGTTTGCGGCGGCGGAGGAGCGGAGGACGGTGGATGATATGGTGGCGGGGGGTGAATATATTCCGTCGACCGCCGCTAACGCTAACGCACGTCTTTCTTTATTTTTTTTCTCTCTTTTTTTTCCAATCCCTTTTTATGTGTGTGAGAGACGGAGAGTGTAATTGGTGGATTTGAGGATCTTTTAGCCCACTTCTCTGGACAAAGTTGGACTTAGCCCATACTCCCTCCGTCCCAGCTCAAACGCCCCAAGACGTTTTTTGTAGTGGAATAAGAATAATTAATATAATAAGTTGGGTAGAGTAATATTATGAAAAAGGAGGAGGGATAATGTGATGATTAATAAAAGTATGAGAGAAGATGTGAGAGATGATGTACTAATTTAATAAAAGTAGGAGAGAGAAATATGTCCCAAAATAAATGGTGTGTTTGAGGTGGGACGTCTAAAAATGGAATATGGGAAGTTTGAACTGGGACGGAGGGAGTACATTAGAAATGGTTACGTGAGACGGTCTGATCGCAACTTTTTTTTTTTTTAGAAAATGTCACAATTGGGACAAAATCCAAGAATATATAATCCACTGTGTTCAATTCATGATGGTCTTGGAGAAAAAAACGACTTAAATTGTTGTGGTAGCTCAAAAGGGTCGTCATATTATAGACATTGGAAAAGGATTAAATGATATCAAACTTGGCCTATGGAAGGTTGTGGAACTGCCCGAAAATTCACACGGTAGGTACTCAACGGATGCGTATGACGAAACAGGCGAAACCAACCATCATAACGATACTCTAAGGTTGCGCATGACTCCATGGTAAAATGTTGAGGACTTTTAGCTATATTTGAAAATGTGGCCAATGCTGAAAGCGAATTATATATTTCACGGTTTTGGCCCAAAGTGAACATAGAAACAACTCAAACTTTTGTGGAAGGTTTAAGGATCACATTATGAGTTTTAACAAAATATTAGAGCAAACAACCTCTTATAAGGCCATAATTGACAAAACTACACACAAGTCTTAGACAGTGCTGAAAAAGCTTGAGAACTCTGGTAAGAGAGGAACTTGCCTTAAAATAGATAGTGTTAAACCAAAGATGAAAGTAATGTGAAGTTGTAGAAAAGAGGAAAAGAAACTACCGGAAGAGTGTGAGGACACTCTCATATGGTAAACATCGAACAACCGATAGCAAGGGGAGCAACACTTTACTGATTTTATTACGTTCTTCACTTCCAATTACTTCACTCTCGAAGCCTAGAAAGTAGAAACCTTTGGGCTACGACCCAAGAAAAGCTGATGTCCAAAGCTTTCAATGGGCTAGAAACGTCAAATCGTGATAAGCTTAGAAGTAAAAAAACTCTTGTTTAGCGAAAGTAATTTTAAGATTCCGCTTGATCAACCTTCTTGACTCTGAGTTACAGCAAAAATAGTTCGGTAAGCCTTGTTATCTAGTATGACTGAAGCATTAACTGTGATTCTATCCATGCCTCCTTTGTCTAAGGGCCCATTGACTAGAGGATGTAGCTTAGGTTACTTGTTCGATTGTTTCAAGAAAAGTGGGGCTTTTTTTTTTTTTTTTTTTGTGGAGAAAATGTCAAAATTGGGACAAATTCCAGGTATATATAATCCACTGTGTTCAATTTATCATGGTCTTGGATAAAAAAACGTCTTAAATTGTTGTGGTAGCTCAAAAGGGTCATCATATTATAGACATTGGAAAAGGATTAAATGAAATCAAACTTGGCCTATGGAAGGTTGTGGAACTGCCCGAAAATTCGCACGGTAGGTACTCAAAGGATGACGTATGATGAAACAACGAAACTTTCCTAACAGAGGAACCAACCATCATGGTAAATGTTGAGGACTTTAGCTATATTTGAAAATGTGGGCAAGAATGGTTGGAAACGAAGTACATATTTCACGATTTTGGCCCAAAGTGAACACTAAAAATACATAAACTTTTGTGGAAGATTTAAGGGTCATATTATGAGTTTTAGCAGAATTAGAGCAAAAACCTCTTATAAGACTAAAATTGACAAAACTACACACAAGTCTTAAACAGATGACGACTGCCGAAAAAGCTTGACAACTCTAGTAAGAGAGCAACCAACCTCAAAATTGATAGTGTTAAACCTCAAAATTGATAGTGTTAAATCAGAGGCGAAAATAAATTTGAAGTTGTAGAAGAGAACAAAAAGAAACTACCGGCATTAATACTAAGAGTGTGAGGACAGTCTCATGCGGTGAACATCGAAGTAGCAAGGAGAGCAACACTTCACAGATTTTATTACGTTCTTCCCTTCCAATTATTACACTATCGAAGCCTAGAAAGTAGAAACCTTTGGGCTAGAAAGCTAATGTCCAAAACTTTCAATGGGCAAGAAACGTGAAATCGTGATAAGCTTAGAAGTAAAGAACTCTTCTTTAGCGAAAGGATAGTTTTAGGATTCCGCTTGATCGGCCTCCTTAACTCTCAAGTTATGGCAAAAGTAGTTCGTTAAGCCTCGTTATGTAGTATGATCGAAGCACTAACCGTGTCTCTATCTATGCCTCCTTGGGCTAGGGGCCCATTGACTAGAGGAGATAACTTAGGTTACTTGTTGCATTGTTTCAAAAACCCATTTTAACACGTCCCTAGCGGATCAATAAGTCAATAAGCTAAGACTCACGTTTCCCAAATTTCAGGCGAACACCAACACCCGGACCACCCGGGCTCAAGCCTAGCATTTATATAGTATCTTGCAATGGAAGACCAGTGACATCTACGGTCCACACCCCTGGCATCGTATAACGGCTTACCAAAGGGAAAGTACCGGTTCCGACCCAAGAGACTACTAACCATCAAAGATACAACAATTGTAGAATTCAAACGTCTTCTCCTGTTGGTTGTTGAAGCTAACAGGGAAACTGCAGTTACAACGCCACGGTCGCAGACAGACCGTCCATATAAGGATTCAGGAGTGAGTAAACTAGACTGATTACACTAAAGACATCCTATTTGTATATTACATATGTAACCACAATAGACGTTCATGAAGAAAGCACTAAATTCTCATACTCAAGTACACAAAGTCGACAACTTCACTTTCGATTTGAGTCACCATGGCTCTACATACGTAGCGATCCACGGTGACTTCGATCTAGGAAGCTTGGGTGGTAACAACTGCGGAAACCATCGAGTTCATCCCGCACATACCACGATAACCTCTACATAGCTTGTAATAACCATTTTCACCCCATTTCTTGCCCCATGAATTCTTGATGATCCAGTACGGCTTGTACCCGAGTCTCAGGATCGAGTAACCACTCTCTCCGTAACCCACAAGCAATACACCGTGGTTGATATGTTTCTTCGCGCATATTAATGGACATGAGACTCCTCCCATGTATGTTTGCATGAACACTGCATTCAACCCAACTGCAACCATACCACAAGTTAAAGTTGTGTTAAACAAGATACATCGTCACTAGAGTAATAGTAATGACCGACATGCAGTAGAACTAGAATAATCCCGCCTATTTTAATAACTAGTGGAGGCCTTACTCGCAAGGGGCCCATGATTAACAAGATGAGCTGCAATTTGATCTTCTTCAAACGGAATGGTGGTGAAGTTTACGAGTTTAACAGCCGCCTTGTCAGGGTTGTAACGACATTCACCCTTTTTGCCAGTGTAAGGGTAAGTATCTTCGTCTTCTATGCCTCCGGCCTCCATCAGGTATCTGTAAGCATTGGTCATGAGCCCCCCTTGGCAACCACTGTCACACTCTTTCTTCTTGTTCAAGTCACACTAGACCACTCGAAAACAGATCACACATACAAGCAAGGAAGATATTACAACCTCGAAAACGAACACTTCAATAATCTCATGCAGTTGTGCAACCAATTACAATCTGATCTAGTAAATTTACCGTGTGGTCACAGTCCACGAGCTGTTGTTCGCTAAGGCTTATGAGCTTCCTTGTTGCAATGAAGTTAGCTCCTTCAATTGCACCGGTGGTGCTAAATGCCCAACATGAACCACATGTCCCCTGCTCGATGTCAAATGTGTACAACTTAATAATTAGCCAAAAGGTAGAGGTCTTAACTCATAAGTTTAATACAACAGTATCATCATTACCCATGCACAGTAAAGGATCCCGCCATAAGGCGGGTGGATGGATGTACGCAAACCTTAGCCTGGATGGATGTACGCAAACCTTAGCCTAATTGAAACATAGAAAGACCATCCATGGATAACCCATCATGAAAATTGATAGCTACTCCACGGTACAAGTAGAGCACACATCTTTTTGAGCCATTTTAAATTATTATTCCATTACGGAATCTGTGTTTATTTTAAAAACCCCATACACAAAACACTAACCTTGTTGTTGATGAAGGTGTACACACTAATTGGCAAATCAAAGTTTCAAAAAAATTAGATGAAAATTTTGCTAAGATTCTTATATAATCTCGCTATATAATTTTCTTAAAACTTTAATTAATGGATTAGTGTGCATCTTCCTCAAAATGGGGCATTTGGATATCAGGTATTTAAAGGAAGACGGAGGGTGTGAGGGCAAAAGAGGGCAAAAGAATGAAGGCTAGTTGGAAACTCGGAAATGATCATTATTACAACCCAAATTGAGTTGTAGTAACAACATTATAACAAACACTATCTATTTTCTCAAATCTCAAACATATACTCCATCCGATTCAAAGGGAGTTGTAGTAACAACCATTTTTTTTTTTTTTTTTTTTTTGCCGTTTTGAGTTGCGAGGGTAGAGATTAATTTTAGATCAAATGAAAAACTATTTTGCCTTAAAATCAAGTAGAGTTGGTAGACTGCAATACAAAATGTAATGTTTACTAATTTTTGCAACACGTGAACTCATTTGGTCCAAAATTAGGCCCCAACATGGGCCTCAAAACTGCAAAATAAAATTGAAAAATCTCTTTGGATCAGAGGAAGTATATAAACTCATATATACATACCTGCATTTTGACATCGGTAACAGCCCCTTTCTCCCTCCAATCAAAACTCCTAGGCAAATCACGAACATTATCCAGCCTCGACGCCGCCTCAGCACCGAAACCCCCATTACTCGAAACGCCACCGCCCTTCTTCAACCCCGTGAACATAGTCTCAAACTCTTCCGGAGATAAATCCATGAACGGCGTAACCCCATGTTTCGCCGTGGGGTCCAACGCCTGATGCTCCGCCGCCCTGACCAAATTCCTCGTAAAAATCCCCAACCTCCGAACGTACTCTTCCCTGGTGCTGTAACTCTTCCCATGTTCTCTCATAAAACTCACAAACACCCTCTCTGCTCCCACCAACTTCCTCTTCTCCGTAACTTGGTAAATATTATTATTACTAGTGTAATTCTTTTCTGTTGCGGTAACTAGTATTGTAAGTGCGCTCAATGTTAAGATGGCAACGCCTAGAATTGACGAAGGTAATTTTCTTACCATGTTACAAGATAAATTATTACCTTACCTTCTTCACTACGATATATGATTCTATATTTTTCTTGCTTTAATTTGCTAAGGTAGTTTTAATGGCGTTGCAATTTGTGAATTTCTTTTTTGAAGATTTGATGGAGAAGTTACTAGAGAATTTATATATGCATGATGAGATATTTGATTTTTGTAATAATATTTAGTAGTGTTTAGGAAATTTTGGGAATGCATGCATGGGGGCAGAAGCGAAGAGGCAGGTGGTGGCTTGTTGTGTACGTGTTGATCGAGTGTTAGTTTTATTGCCACGAAGAGGGACTAAAATGGCTCCAAGTTATGTGCTGATAACTGCACACTTTCTCTCTCTTTGATATGGGGGGAGAAAGGAAAATTCCAAATTAAAAATATTGGGAAGTTGAATTTGTTGAAGGCAGTCAGCCTTTGGTCCAATGAATTTTAATTAGTTTATAGAACGTATGAAGACAGAGATTAGTAGTATGTAGGACTCACTACCTAACAACGAAGAAACCTATGCTGATGAGCTATTAAGATTTGAACTTGAACTTCTCAAATATATATAAGTTTAGAAGTAGCCTTATGTCAGAAGGTAAGAAATAATTTGAGTCACATATCTTGATACTCCCACTAATTCTCATAACTTTAGTTTTTCAATAATGCCAGTAACTCTAAGCACATAACTACAATAACTTTACAACTCTAACTTAACAATATTAAATATCTTATACTATATATTAAAAGCTGTGTTAGAGGCAACGACCATGTTCACCGGCTTCACTTAGGCTATCAGTCATGTCACGTGGCACGTCTCTTTAATTTTCACTTAAAAAAATTCATTGAAAATGTATTTTATGCTAAAGAGTATAGATGGACATTTCATCTTTGGCAATAAATAAGTGACTTTTTTCATATAAAAAGCCCGGGTAGTAAACTAGTCTTAATATATTTATAAACGAAGCTTTTTTCGTGGGCATTGAAGAGGTCTAGAGCCCTTCGAATTTTCTGATAGCTTCTGGTGAATAAGAAATTAATTTATGTTATGGAATTATTGTTATATACCATATGTGAGTTATGGTAACCAAGCTGAACAAATCACATTTTCATAATTATGAAATTATTTTATATGTTATGGGAAGATAATATTCCGTAAGTTAAAAGTCTAATATAACATTTTCTACATTTTGGTACATATAAGCACCAAATGATGACCTTAAAATTTGAGATACTAATACTAATAACTATAGGTCACCCTAATATAAATGGGTAACCGTTTTACTTATTCAAATGAATTTCTCAATACTAACAATTATACGTCAACTCTATTGAATAGGTTAAAAGTCCTACAAATTTTCTTAGAGCTTTAGGTGAATAAAGAATAAATTAAGTGTTATAAAAATATAGTTAGCATATGTAAGTTCCATACGTCAAACTTACATTTTGATACGTCATAAAAAAAATCTGACGACATTATCTACATTTTGGTAAATATAAGAACCAAAATTGTTTCTTTAAACTTAGAATTTCAGATAGTAATACTAACAACGATAAATCACTCATGTACTATAGGTGGATAGTAATTCAACTTATTTTATAATTTCTCAATACTAATAAGTACTCCCTCCGCTCGCCTATAAAAATAACTGTACATAATCCACTATTTTTCGACAACGTGGCTCCGAAACAAAAACGACTCAAATTTTGGTGGTAGTCTCTACATATGATACAATGAGGATTTGCAAAATATGAGAGTCAAAAACCTAGGAGAAAATAAGGAAATCAGCCAAAACGGTCAGAAATCCGCACAAAGTGACGAGCGTCGAAACTCATGAAATACTTCACAAAAAGAGGAACCGACACTCAAATCCAACAAATATAGTCCTAGGGTATCTAATTTAACGTTTGGAGAACATTTGGCTTGTTTCAAAAAATTGATCAAATTTGACCAAAATCGCAATACATAATCCACGGTTTTTCGATAAAAAGGCTCGGAAGCGAATACGGCTCAAATTTTGGTGGTAATCTCTACGTATAATATAATGAGGTTTGAAAAATATTAGAGTAAAAAACCTAAGAGAAGATAAGGAAAACGGCTAAAACGGTCATAAATCCATACAAAGTGACGAGCGTTGAAACGCATGGAATACTTCAGAAAATGAGGAAACAACACTCAAATCCAACAAGTATAGTCCTAGAGTATCTACAGTAATTTTTGGAAGACATTTGACGTTTTTCGAAAAATTGATCAAAAAGACCGGAATCGCGGTATATAATCCACGGTTTTTAGATAAAAAGGCTCGGAAGCGAATACGGCTCAAATTTTGGTGGTAGTCTCTATGTATGATATAATGAGGTTTGAAAAATATTAGAGTAAAAAACCTAAGAGAAGATAAGGAAAACGGCCCCCATAAATCTATACAAAGTGACGAGCGTCGAAACGTATGAAATACTTCATAAAATGAGGAACCAACACTCAAACACAACAATTATTCTCCTAGGGTATCTACAGTAATGTTTGGAGGACGTTTGGCATATTTCGTAAAATAGATCAAATTTGACCAGAATCGTAATACATAATCCACGGTTTTTCGATAAAATGGCTCCGGAGCTAAAACGGCTCAAATTTCGGTGGTAGTGTCTCAGTATGATATAATGAGGATTGGAAGAATATTAGAGCCAAAAACCTAAGAGAAGTTTAGAAAAACGGCCAAAACGGTC
>JBBYHQ010000022.1:4134049-4149193 GCA_038382645.1 Spergularia azorica
TTTGAAAAATTGATCAAATTTGACCGGAATCGCAGTACATACTCCACGGTTTTTCGATAAAATGGCTCCGAAACGAAAACATTTCAAATTTTGGTGGTAGTCCCTATGTATGATATAATGAGGATTGGAATAATATTCGAGCCAAAAACCTAAGAGATTGTTAGAAAAACAGCAAAAACGGTCATAAATCCATACGAAGTAACGGGCCTCGAAACGCATGAAATACTTCACAGAATAAGGAACCAACACTCAAATCCTACAAGTATCGTTCGAGGCTATCTTCAGTATTGTTTTGAGGACATTTGTTGTTTCTCGAAAAATTGATCACATTTGACCACAACTGTAGTACATAATCCACGGTTTTCCGAAAAAATGGCTCCGTAGCTAAAAACGGCTCAAAATTTGGCAGTAGCCCCTAAGGATGATATAATAAGAATTGCAAAATATTCGATTCAAAAACTTAAGAGAATATTAGAGAAACGGCTAAAACGGTCATAAATCCCTACAAAGTGACAAGCCTTGAAACACATGAAATACTTTAAAATATGAGGAACCAACACTCAAATCAAACAAGTATAGTTCGAGGCTATTTCATTAATGTTTGGTGGATATTTGGTGTTTTTCAAAAAATTGATCAAATTTGATCAGAATTGCAGTACATAATCCACGGTTTTTCGATAAAACGGCTCAAAATTTGGCAGTAGCCCCTAAGGATGATATAATGAGAATTTGCAAAATATTTGAGTCAAAAACTTCTGAGGATTATAAAGACGGCTAAAACGTTCATAAATCCATACAAAATAACAAGCCTTGAAACGCATGAAATACTTCAAAAAATGAGGAACCAATACTCAAATCCAACAAGTATATAGTCCGAGGCTATCTTTAGTAATGTTTAGAGGACATTTGGTGTTTTCCGAAAAATTGTTCAAAATTGACTAGAATTGCAGTACATAATCCACGGTTTTTTCGATAAAACGGCTCCGGGACAAAAACAGCTAAAAATTTAGCGGTAGCCCCTAAGGATGATATAATGAGAATTTGCAAAATATTATAGTAAAAAATTTAAGAGAAGATTTGAAAAACGGCTTAAACGGTCATAAATCCATACAAAGTACCAAGCCTTGAAACGCATGAAAAACTTTAACAAATGAGGAACCAAATCTCAAATCCAAAAAATATAGTCCGAGGCTATCTTCAATAATTTTTGGAGCACATTTGGTGTTCTTCGAAAAATTGATCAAATTTGACCGGAATTGTAGTACATAATCCACGGTTTTTCGGAAAAATGGCTCCGGTGCAAAAACGGCTCAAAATTTGGCAGTAGCCCCGAAAGATGATATAATGAGAATTTGCAAAATATTTGAGTCAAAAACTTAAGAGATGATTAGAAAAATGGCTAAAACGGTCATAAATCCATATAAAGTGACAAGCCTTGAAACCCATGAAATACTTTAAAAAATGATGAACCAACACTCAAATTCAACAAGTATAGTTTGAGGCTATCTTCAGTAATGTTTCGAGGACATTTGGTGTTTTCGGAAAAATTGATCAAATTTAACTAGAATTGCAGTACATAATCCACGGTTTTTCGATAAAATGTCTCCTGAACAAAAATGGCTCAAAATTCGACGGTAGGGCCGAAGGATGATATATTGGTAATTTGTATAATATTATAGTCAAAAAGTTAAGAGAACAATAGAAAAACGTCTAAAACGTTCATAAATCCATACAAAGTAACGGGTCTCGAAACGCATGAAATACTTCAGAAAATGTGGAACCAATACTCAAATCATACAAGTGTAGACCGAGGCTATCTTCAGTATTGTTTTGAGGACATTTGGTGTTTCTCGAAAAATTGATCAAATTTGACTAAAATTGCAGTACATAATCAACGATTTTTCGATAAAATCGCTCTGGAGCAAAACAACTCCAAATTTGGCAGTAGCCCCTAAGGATGATATAATGAGAATTTGCAAAATATTTCAGTCAAAAACTTCTGAGAAGATTAGAAAAACGGCTAAAACGTTCATAAATCCATACAAAGTGACAAGCCTTGAAACGCATGAACTAATTTTAAAAATGAGGAACCAATACTCAAATCCAACAAGTATAGTCCGAGGCTATCTTCAGTAATGTTTGGAGGACATTTGGTGTTTTCTGAAAAATTGTTCAAAATTGACTAGAATTGGAGTACATAATCCACGGTTTTTCAATAAAACTTCTTCGGGACAAAAACGGCTAAAAATTTGGCGGTAGACCCTAAGGATGATATAATGAGAATTTGCAAAATATTATAGTAAAAAACTTAAGAGAAGATTTGAAAAACGGCTTAAACGGTTATAAATCCATACAAAGTAACAAGCCTTGAAACGCATGAAATACTTTAAAAAATGAGGAACCAACACTTAAATCCAACAAGTATAGTCGGAGGCTATCTTCAGTAATGTTTGGAACACATTTGGTGTTTTTCGAAAAATTGATCAAATTTGACCGGAATTGTATTACATAATCCATGGTTTTTCGAAAAAATGGCTCCAGAGCAAAAACGGCTCAAAATTTGGCAGTAGCCCCGAAAGATGATGTAATAAGAATTTGCAAAATATTTGAGTCAAAAACTTAAGAAAAGATTAGAAAACGGATAAAATGGTCATAAATCCATATAAAGTGACAAGCCTTTAAACGCATAAAATACTTAAAAAAATGACGAACCAACACTCAAATCCCACAAGTATAGTCCGAGGCTATCTTCAGTAATGTTTCGAGGACATTTGATGTTTTCGGAAAAATTGATCAAATTTAACCAGAATTGCAGTACATAATCCACGGTTTTTCGATAAAATGGCTCCGGAACAAAAATGGCTTAAAATTTGACGGTAGGCCCTAAGGATGATATAATGATAATTTGTATAATATTATAGTCAAAAACTTAAGGGCCCGTTCGGTATCACTTCCGTTTTCTGTTTTTTGGTTTTTTTACGTAAAAAATTTAGTTAAACAAGTTACAAAATTAACTTTAAACTATTTGGTTCCATAATAGTCATATAGAAAATGAAAACTGACAACTGAAAATTGAAAACCACTTTTTCTGGTTTTAAAACAAAGAACTTTGGTTTTCAAAAAAACAAAAAATTGAAAACAGAAAACGATACCAAACAGGCCCTAAGAGAACAATAGAAAAACGGCTAAAACATCTAAAATGGTCATAAATCCATAGAAAGTAATGGGTCTCGAAACACATGAAATACTTCACAAAATGTGGAACCAATACTCAAATCATACAAGTATAGACCGAGGCTATCTTCAGTATTGTTTTGAGGACGTTTGGTGTTTCTCGAAAAATTGGTCAAAATTGACCAAAATTGCAGTACATAATCCACAGTTTTTCGAAAAATGGCACCAGAGCAAAAACGGCTAAAAATTTAACAGTAACCCCTAAGGATTATATACTGAAAATTTGCAAACTATTTTAGTCAAAAACTTCTGAGAAGATTAGAAAAAAAACTAAAACGGTCATAAATCCATACTAAGTGAAAAACCTTGAAACGCATGAAATAGTATAAAAAATGAGGAACCAACACTCAAATCCTACAAGGATAGGCTGAGACCATCTTTAGTCATGTTTGGAGGACATTTGGTGTTTTTCGAAAAATTGATCAAATTTGACCAGAATTGTAGTACATAATCCATGGTTTTTTGATAAAACGGCTCTTGGACAAAAACTGTTCAAAATGTTGTGGTAGCTACTAAGGATGATATAATGACCATTTTCAAAATATTATAGTTGAAAAACTTAAAAGAAGACTAGAAAAACGGCTAATATAGTCATAAATCCATACAAAGTAACAAGCCTTGAAACCCATGAAATACTTTAAAAATGAGGAACCAACACTCAAATCAAACAACTAAAGTGCGAGACTATCTTCAGTAGTATTTACAGGGCATTTGGTGTTTTTCGAAAAATTGATCAACTTTGACCAGAATTGCAGTACATAATCCACAGTTTTTCGATAAAATGGCTCCGGAAAAAAAATGACTCAAAATTTGGCGGTAGCCCCAAAAGATGGTAGAATGAGAATTTGCAAAAAATAATAGTAAAAAACGTCTAAAAATTTGGCAGTAACCCCTAAGGATGATATAATGAAAATTTGCAAAATATTTGAGTAAAACACTTCTGAGAAGATTAGAAAAACGACTAAAATGGTCATAAATCCATACAAAGTGACAAGCCTTGAAACGCATGGAATAGTTTAAAAAATGAGGAACCAACACTCAAATCCTTCAAGTATAGTCCGAGGCTATCTTCAGTAATGTTTGGAGGACATTTGGTGTTTTTCAAAAAATTGTTCAAATTTGACCAGAATTGCAATACATAATCTACGGTTTTTCGATAAAACGACTCTGGGATAAAAGCGACTCAAAATATGGCGATGGTCCCTAAGGATGATATATTGAGTATTTGCAAAATAATAGTGTCAAAAACTAAATAGAAGATTAGAAAAACAGCAAAAATAGTCATAAATCGCTACAAATTGACGAGCCTTAAAAGTTGAAACCCATGAATACTTTAAAAAATGAGGAACCAACTCTTAAATCAAACAATTATTGTCCGAGGCGATATTCAGTAGTTTTTAGAGGACATTTGGTGTTGTTCGAAAATTTGATCAAATTTGACCCAAATTGCGTACATAATTCACGATTTTTCGATAAAATGGCTTCGGAGCAAAAACAACTCCAAATTTGGCAGTAGCCCCTAAGGATGATATAATGAGATTTTGCAAAATATTTGAGTCAAAAACTTTTGAGAAGATTAGAAAAAAGGCTAAAACGTTCATAAATCCATACAAAGTGACAAGTCTTGAAACGCAAGAAATACTTAAACAAATGAGGAACACTCAAACCCAACAAGTATAGTCCGAGGCTATCTTCATTAATGTTTGGAGGACATTTGGTGTTTTTCGAAAAATTGAACAAATTTGACCATTGCAGTACATAATCCAAGGTTTTTCGATAAAACGGCTCCGAAGCTAAAACGGCTCAAAATTTGGCAGCAACCCCCTAAGGATGATATAATGAGAATTTGCAAAATATTTGAGTCAAAAACTTAAGAGAAGATTAGGAAAACGGCTAAAAGGGTCATAAAATCCATACAAAGTGACAAGCCTTGAAACATATGAAATACTTTAAAAATGAGGAACCAACACTCAAATCCAACAAATATAGTCCGAGGCTATCTTCAGTAATGTTTGAAGGACATTTGGGTTTTTTTTTCGAAAAATTAGTCAAATTTGACCGGAATTGTAGTACATAATCCACGGTTTTCGATAAAACGGCTCCGGAGCAAAAACGTCTTAAAATTTGGCAGTATCCCCGAAAGATTATATAATGAGAATTTGCAAAATATTTGAGTCATAAACTTAACAGAAGATTAGAAAAACGGCTAAAACGGTCATAAATCCATACAAAGTGACAAGTATTGAAACGCATGAAATACTTTAAAAAATGAGGAACCAACACTCTAATCCAACAAGTATAGTCCGAGGCTATCTTCATTAATGTTTGGAGGACATTTGGTGTTTTCCGAAAAATTGATCAAATTTGACCAGAATCGCAGTACATAATCCACGGTTTTTCGAAAAAATGGCTCCGGAGCAAAAACGGCCCAAAACTAGGCGGTAGCCCCTAAGTATTTTATAATGAGAATTTGCAAAATATTAGAGTAAAAAACGTAAGAGAAGATTAGAAAAAACGGCTAAAACGGTCATAAATTCATACAGAGAGACAAGAATTGAAACGCATGAAATACTTTAAAAAATGCGGAACCAACACTCAAATACAACAAGTATAGTCCAAGACTATCTTCAGTAAGGTTTGGAGGACATTTCATCTTTTTCGAAAAATTGATCAAATTTGATCAGAATGGCATTATATAATCTACGGTTTTTTGATAAAATGACTCCGTAACAAAAACAGCTCAAAATTTGGCGGTAACCCCTAAGGATTATATAATGAGAATTTTCAAAATATTAGTGTTATAAACGTAAGAAAAGATTAGAAAAACTGCTAAAACGTTCATAAATCCATACAAAATGACAAGTCTTGAAACGCATGAAATATTTAAACAAATGAGAAACACTCAAACCCAACAAGTATAGTCCGAGACTATCTTCATTAATGTTTGGAGGACATTTGGTGTTTTTCGAAAAATTGATCAAATTTGACCGGAATTGCAGTACATAATCCACGGTTTTTTGATAAAACGGCTCCAAAGCTAAAACGGCTCAAAATTGGGCAGTAGATCCTAAGGATGATATAATGAGAATTTGCAAAATATTTGAGTCAAATACGTAACAGAAGATTAGGAAAACGGCTAAAACGATCATAAATCCATACAAAGTGACAAGCCCTGAAATGCATGAAATAATTTACAAAATGAAGAACCAACACTCAAATCCAACAAGTATATAGTCCGAGGCTATCTTCAGTAATGATCGGAGGACAATGGGTTTTTTTTCGAAAAATTGATCAAATTTGACAAGAATTACAATGCATAATCCACAGTATTTTGATAAAATTAAAGTGTTGAAAATCAGCCAAAAGTATCACAAATCCATACACGGTGATGAGGGCCGAAAAGACATAATATACTTCAAATAAAGAGAAACCAACACTCATATCTAACAAGAATGTCTCTAGGCTATAATCTGCATTAATGTTTTGACAACATTTGGCACATATATAAAAAAAATGTCGAATTTGGCCGGAATCAGAGTACAGAATCTACAGACAAAGATGTCTTTGAAGCAAAAATGACACAATTTTTGGTGGTAGCTTCTATGGATGATATAATAAGAATTGGCATAATGTTTGAGCTAAAAATCTAAGAAAAGTTCAGAAAATCAGCCAAATCAGCCATATATCCATATAGAGTGAGGTGGGCTGGAAAACCATAATATACTTCACAAGTAGAGAAACCAACACTCATATCCAACAAGAATACTCCTAGTTATCCACGATATGTTTTGATAGCATTTGGCTCAATTAAAACATTACATAAATTCACGGTTCTTTGGACGAAAATGGCTTTCAAGCAAAAACTTCTTAATTTTTACTTTTAGCCTCTCGGGATGATATAATGAGAATTAACAAAATATTAGAGTCAAAAACTTTAGGAAAGTTGAGAATATCAGCCAAAAGTGTCACAAATCCATAGACACGTTGACGAGAACCAAAAAACTATAAAGCACTCCACAAAAAGAGCAACCAGCAATCATATCCAATCTAGTAATGTTTTGATAACATTGGGCTTATTTCATATAGTTTGTCACTTTGTCGGATTTGGTTAGAACTATGGTACATAATCCATGGTTTACGGACGAAAATGGCTCCAAAATAAAAACGGCTAAGATTTTTGTGGTAGCCTCTAGGGGTGATATAATGTGAATTAGCAATACTAAAGCATTAAATCTAAGGAAGGTTGAGAAAATAAGCCAAAGCTGTCACAAATCCATGTACAGTGTCGACGGCTAAAAACCATGATCAATTTCACAAAAGGAGAAGCCAACACTCAAATCCCACAAGAATACTTCTAGGCTATCCGTCACGAAAGTTCTCTACCTTTGGGTTGGGTACGAAGGCCAAAGACAGTATAAATATTGAAAAAGCATATGTGAAGCGGGAGTGCGTTGATCATTTTGCAAGTCATATATTAGGTAAATAAAGAAAGATAAATAAAAATCATCGAAAAGGCCCAGAATGAAAAGGGTAAAGCGTTTATTAGTATAGAGGAATATATATTAACCGATTAAAAGCCATTTGGTGTTTGAGTGTTGATCGTTCATCATCCTTGGTAACTTCACAGAAGACGTGATTAACAAACTTGGACCATGGCGAATCATGTGCATTTCGCAACATAATCCGCGACTTGTCACGTTTTAGGCACGCATCCATCCATACTATTGGGTTTGGCACCTTAACACTTCCGCAAAGTGCCTAATCAACTTCCCCCAAATTTAGTCAACTTTTGAAGCCAATTCTACGAGCAAATAGCACCCAAAAGAATTAACCACTTGTAAAGAATTGCGTTTTTATTTGAACAATGAGGTGTAAAAGTCGATATAATAAGAGACGATGGACTCAAACATGAAACAATTACGTAGCAATACCAAAAAAATGTTAAATTAGAGACAAAAGACAAATTAGTGAAAATGTGATCAATAGAAGATACAATAATAATAATAATGGGGAAAAGAATAAGCCTTTGTATTATAGTGAGTGTATTTGAGAAAATCTACACTTACGTAACCAATGGAATTAAAAAAAAAAAAAAAAAAGAATGACCAAAAATCATTTGATACAATAATGTATGTTCACCTTAATCGTCTATATGATACAATTTTGAGGGTTTTAGACCCTTGGTGAAATTGAAATATTGCAATGCCTTGATCCATTTTTCTTGATTCTTCAAAAGATGGACCGCTATGGTGTCGGGCCATAGCTCATGGGTGCACGTCGTGGGCGGCTCCGGATAATTGTACATCGACCACTTAGCATTAAACCGGTTCTTACCCCGGTGCCCAATTCGCATCCAATCCCCGAATACCTTATCTTCCGGACCCTCGAGATGGTTTTTCGGTATATCGGATTCTCGTATCCATTCTACAATGTCCCATGACACCATATAACCCATTCCGGACATATACTTATTAAATGGGTCCATACTACGACACGGTATAACGTATCCATAGTACAAGTCGTCCCTAGGTAACGGTCTTAGGGACTTGATCAAGTTATCGAGCCTAAATAATGTATCATCATCGGTCTTGAAGACATAATGGTAAGGTGGGTACGGACCCTCGGTAGAATTAAATATTTCGGGTAGACTAGAGAAATAAGTGTACGTCTTACCCTTGTTCATGTTTTCCGTGCAATTCAGAATTATAATGTCATTGTAACGCATGATCTCTAGTGCAACCAGCACCTTCTGATCTTCTTTCGTAAGGTTGCAAAATACAAACTTTAAATCCACCCTAGCTCCCTCCAAATTCTGCGTCCCGTAGATCATCCTAAGAAAGTGTCGCTTCTGATACTGGTCCGGCAATGTAAGGACTCCGGCAAGAACCCGAATTTCTTCCAAAGGCGTAATAGAGGACTTCACGTCTATAGAATCACAAGATGAATTCGACGGAGGTGTAGGAGAGAAGGCACATTTGCTAATCTTTAACAAATGGTCAAATCTTATTTCATTGATTGAAGCCAATGAACAAAGAAATAAGATGAAGAAGAAGGATGAAAGGATGAATCTTTTGCCTTTAGAATTTTTTGTGGGTGAAGAAGGAGGCTTCATGTTGAAGTAGTTGTGAGCTTATGATGAGTGGTGCAACTAAAACGAGTAAGAGTCTTAGGGGCTGTTTAGTTATATACGTTATAGTATAATGGGAAATGTATGAATGCATTGGAAAAGTTAGGCAGTTATAAAATGGCCTAAAAAGTTTCTTATTCTTTTGCCAAACAAGAGTTTTTGGTCATTTCTTGAACTTCAGCCAACCCCTTTTGACTTTTGTTCTCTTTGAGTATAATTAAATTAAATTGTTTTAGGAGTGCACCAATCAATATGTCCTTTACTTAGAGCGCAAAATATTGAGTTACTCTATTGCGATTAGAATTTAATTAAGTTTAATCGGCGGGATTAATGATCTAAGAATGAGAAACGTTATATTGATGAACAATTGTATGTTCTAAAATCCCAAATGTTTAAAGAAGAAAGCTACAAGTTGTTGAAGCCAAAAATTCATTGGTTGCATGTCATCATGATAGAATGATTTTTAAAGGATCGTCACATATTATTTCACTTAGTTGTTTGGTATGTACGGGTTTGATGGCACTGAGAAAAGAAATTTTGTTTTTTAAAGAAGAATATGGGAGACTGTTTTTTTCCTTAATTAAAGGGTTATTTGGTACTTAATTATATCAATTCCATCGGACGGACTAGCCTCAACGTATGTATGACGTGTGAGCACTCCACACATTTGTGAACCGGCCTTTGATCGGTATTTATTAAGGTCACTACTCCAAAGAATCCATGACAAATGTTGAGAACATTTGACTACTTTCTAAAAGGTGGCCGATCTACACGTTGCAATGATAAAAACTCATGTTAACTTCAATGGTGATCAGAGATCGGCGGGCTTAAAAAACTTCCCAACCGGGGAATGACCGGCCTTTTATTCGTCATAGGCTCTCCAAAGGTCTACATGGAAAAGTTGACAACAATTTTGTACTTAAAAAAATGTACAAAGTTGGCCAAAAGTTAAGTATGTAATGCACATTTATTAGTCCAACAATTTGGCTTTGCAGCCAAACTCAAAAAAATTGTGGAACCCCTAAGGTCCAGACTCTATATTAATCCCTCCATTTTTTTATTTCTTTACGTTTTGTTTGAATTTGTGAAAGGATTCCAAACCAAACATAAAGAACAAAAAAAATATGGAGAGAATATGTATTTTGATATATATTAGAGCCCAAAGTCTAATAAAAGGTGCCCCAAATTTGCCGAAAAACGCATGCTTCCATTTAACAAGTGACATGTGCTAAAAAGCATAAAACACTCTACAAACTTGGAATCAGCTCCTCAGATCCATCAAACACATTCTCATGTCCACGGTAATGTTTGAGTATATTTGGCAGCTTGAAAGTTGAAACAAAGTGGCCAAAGTAGCCACAGTTGGCCAAAAACCAAAGTCATATACTCCGTATAATCACCGGGTTTTAGCCGAAAATAGTTTCTAACAACAAATGCTCAATTTTCTTATCGCCACAATTTCTCACCCAGTCACCCTCAATTTCATGAACTGAACTCCCAGGACGTGCACTCTAAAATTCTAAGAACTTCAAAAAACTTTGATACTTTTTTTTTTTTTTTAACAAAAAGTGACGACAAGACTTAAATTGGACAAAACTGAAAGCTAAAAAAGAAGGCCCAAAATGGCTTCCGAACAAAAATCCACTTTTTGTGGGAATCACTTGAGATATATAATATTTCGGATTTCACAAAATATTAGAGTTAAAAACTTAATACAGGTTTGCAAATCGGCCAAAAATGCAGTCAGCCTTAACAGATGACGTGTGACAAAAGGATAGAAGAACTAAATAGAATCCACTACCCTCATATGTACTCACACAACATTAGCTACTCCTATGTACCAAAAAAAAAAAAAACATCGCATTATGTGTCATGACAAAATAGTAGAGCTAAAAACCTATGAAAGGTGTCCATAATCGATCTGTCAAAAATACATGTTAGGGCTCAATGAAACGTGTTAAGGAGTGATCAAAAGAACTGTAGAAAGAATGAACAAAGAAAAAAAAATCTCATATGTATGTTAGTTCACCTTAATCTATATGATACATTTTGGATGGTTTGAGATCTTTGGTGACATTGAAATATTGCAATGTCTTGATCCATTTTTCTTGATTCTTCAAACGATGGACCGCAATGGTGTCAGGGTGGAGCTCATGGGTGCATGCTGTGTATGGCACTGGATAATCGTACATCGACCACTTAGGGGTGACCCGGTTCTTACCCCGGCGTCCACTCCGAATCCAATCCGTGAATACCCGATCCTCCGGACCTTCAATATGGTCTTTTGGTATATCAGATACTCGTATCCATTCCACAATGTCCCATGACACCATATAACCCATCCCGGACATGTAGTCCACAAATGGGTCCATACTACGACACGGTATAACTAATCCGTAGTACACGTCGTCCCTAGGTAACGGCCTTAGGGACTTGATCAAGCTATCAAGCCTAAAGTATGTATCATCATCGGTCTTGAACACATAATCGTAAGGTGGGTTTGGACCCTCTGGTGAATTGAATAAATCTGGTAGGCTAGAGAAATATGTGTAAGTCTTACCCTTGTCCATGTTCTCCGTGCAATTCAAAATTATAATGTCATTGTATTGCATGATCTCTAGTGCAACTAACACCTTTTGATCTTCTTTCGTAAGATTGCAAAACACGAATTTCAAATCCACCCTAGCCCCCTCTAGACTTTGCGTCCCGTAAATCATCCTAAGAAAGTGTAGTTTAGGGTACTGGTCCGGCAATGTTAGGACTCCGACAAGAACCTTAATTTCTTCTAAAGACGATGTAGCTGAGGAATTCAAACCTTTTATAGAATCCGATATGAAGGCCGACGATGAGTTGAACGAAGTCGTGGGAAGGAAGGCACATTTACTGATCTTTAACAAATTATCATATCTTATTTCATTGACGAAAGCCAAGGAACAAAGAAATAAGATGAAGAAGAAGCATAAGATGATGAATCTTTTGCCATTAGAATGTTTTGTGGGTGTAGATGAAGGCTTCATTTTGTACAAATAATGATTTAAGAGTTTTATGACTTGTTTGGTTATACTATACGTTATAGTAAATGGGAAGTGTATGGATACATTGGAAAAGTCAGGCACAGTTATATAGTGCACTAAAAGGTTTCGTCTTCAAATGTAATACATGAATATTTGGGGTTATTTCTTTAAGTTGATCGTACCGCTTACTTTTGACTTTCGTTATCTTTGAGTATAAATTGTTTTAAGGTTACACCAATTAATACTCCTCTTTTCTTTCGATTTATCAATGTTTAGTTTGAATATATAGTGATAAATAGGTATCTAAGCCAAGCATTAACAAGTGAAAAGTTGGAAAATAAAAGAGTATGTCCTTTACATAGCGCGACTTATTCAGATATTTTGTTGATGCGATTGAATTAAATTACTCAATTTATATAATCTGAATCAATGCGATATATGCATGGTCGTTACACCAAGTTAAACCAATTAATCAATGATTGACCTCACTAACAAACTTCAAAATAGCTATATATGTATCGTTCATTAATTGTGTTTTCAACATTTTGCTGGTTATTTTAATAAATTGATGTCAAC
This sequence comes from Spergularia azorica, assembly GCA_038382645.1. Taxonomy (NCBI): domain Eukaryota; kingdom Viridiplantae; phylum Streptophyta; class Magnoliopsida; order Caryophyllales; family Caryophyllaceae; genus Spergularia; species Spergularia azorica. Next base: position 4,147,001 of record JBBYHQ010000022.1, read on the forward strand.
GTTATCCAATTTTAAGTGTCTACACAAACTCTTTCATTTGGCTATATGTGAGTACTTTATTACATCTTCATTATTGTTTTAATCATTGTAAACTGTTATAATTTTTTGAGTGGCCAAAAATCTCAAGACAGGGACTTTCGAATCGAGTTTCGATCATAAAATTACAGCTTGATAGGTTTGAGAATTTTGGAAGATCAATGAAATGTGCCTTTTTTTTAATGGATCTTCAAATCATGGAATAATCCGAGACCGATACACGGCTTTCGGACCAAGTATGCTATAGATCACGTAAAGCCAACAACAGTACACATGCATGTTCATGCAAGATTGGCCTGATTGATCATGATCAGTTGCTACTACTCATAAAAAAAAGTTGACGTTATTTGAGTACTATATATTTTCGTACTATTATTGGTCTATTTCAAAAGCTGAAAAGTTGACTTTGACGACGTAGATTAATTATTGCTTACAAGTATGATAGGTTATCGCCAATGGCGTATTCAAAAACTTTAGAGGGAAGGGCCAAATCGAGATAAAACTATATTATTATAGTACTAATACATTTGGAAGTCAAAATTGTTAACCAAAACAAAGTCCAAGGATAGTTTTTCAGTGGGGCGGCCGGGGCGGGTTTTTGGCTTGGCGGGTTGCCACATGCATCAACCTCGTTAACTTGAACCTAGATTTGCCTATATAGTAGTTATAGACTCAAGCTTGGTCTGCAAGCAAGGGACGACCCGGATATCGGCTGAGCGAGGTTGGAGTGAAGGTTAATTAACCATGTGCTAATCATACGTACGTGTTGAAAAACTTAATTAGGAACTAATTAATCATGCCCACATATACTAGTAGCTAGTCCACATTAAACTATAATTGACCAAGTTTAGTACATGACTTCAAGTATGTTATCCTAATAGTTTGGTTGTATTAGTGTATTACTAATCACTTACTTCATCGCTAGCTAACAACATGTTTGATAGAAAGGAAAGTGATTAAAAGTAAAAGAAATAAAAGTCATTTGTTTGCTGCTTTCCAGCGTTTGGTTTAGAAAAGAGCAGGGGAAGTAGCCCATTTAATTAAACAAGTCGATTTATATATCTCAAACGCTAACCCAATTTTCTTGTCAGGTTTGTGTCATGTTGTCAATCTTGTCATGTTGCTAATATAAGGTATAAAACCATTATCAGATCCTCAACCATCAACTTGAGCTCTTGGTTAAGTTGGTTGTTTCACATGGTACTATCAGCCTCATCGATTCTGAGGTTTTGAGTTCAAAATCTTGGTAGCCCCGTCCTTTATATCAAAGGACTTTCAAACGCATACCTGGGCCTGTACATTATATCCACGCTATTACACTTCATCCCCAAAGAGCATTCACATAAGGGAGGTGTATAAAACCATTGTCGGATTCTCAACCATCCGAAGCTATATATGGTTCCAATCGATCACGAACAACCAAACGGAAGGATCATAGGGCCATGCATGCTCACCATCATCATATTACCGTGTTCTCCAACTGCTTTTCGGGATAGGGGAGAATGCACATTTTTTTTTTTTCGTTTGATAGCTAGGGACGAGAAAATAAAACTAACTAGAATCTACTACATCTATTCCATCCTTTCAAGGAGGAGTAAGGTATACATCCTTGTCAAAAAATTTGGAGAGCCCCTCCACATCAGTAATGATCCTAACCGTAATACCTTCACGTCTTCATCGGCTCTTGGATGCTGATGATTCCGCCTCGCTTGAGCCGCTAAGTGATCTGCTACTGCTTTCGAAGTGGTATGTGATCTATAGTCACAAGCATGGTCCTTGCAAGCTCCCTGCATTTCAAGTACATGTTTTTCAATCTATCCCAAGTTGTTTGATATATGGCATAACATTTCGGACGGCGATAGTGTGCCACCCGGTGGTACTCACTTTGAGTACCACCCACATTTAATTATTAAAATATAATAATTTTGATAATATGTTGTAATATTAATTCCAGTAATTTAAAGGATAAAAATGTAATATGATAGAAGTATTATTCATTTAAGTATTTTATTTTCCCTAATTAGTTATTCCCTCCATAGCTGCTACTTTGCACGACATATATTGTGCTTCAAGGTTTCATCTTTGCACGACATATATTGTGCTTCAAGGTTTCATCTCCTACTTACTAGTTACTTCACTCTACCCGGGAGCAAAAAG
>JBBYHQ010000022.1:4149293-4168634 GCA_038382645.1 Spergularia azorica
AGTAAACATAAATAAGTAAAGTACAAAAATACCCCGGGTGGTACTCAAAGTGAGTATCACCGGGTGACACAATGTCATTTTTCATTTCGGTGGCATCATGGCTAAGGTATGAACCAGCAAGCCAACTAACGGGATATAATAGCAGCCCACACTGTTTAAATGAAACATTGTGTTAATTGGCCCATGTTAGTCCAAGGCCCAGATTCATAAATTTTCATAAAAATGGGTCATTGGTTGGCCCGCTCTCTGTTGCTCAAACTATCCCTTCCTAGTTCCGGCCTTACCGTACCTTCAAATTTCAATTACATTTTGTTTTCAACGTAGCGGTAGACTGGTAGCATTGTATGACGTGTTTACACTCGATTAACAAAACCAATCGAATGTAAACATGTTATACAATTGTCTCTACCACTATGTTGAAAATAAAATATTATTGTTTACAAACAACTCTAAATCAAAGTTGCAGCTTCTCATTAGTCTTCTAGTATATGTGTTGTTACGTGACTACGTGCTAATACAGTATTGAGGTAAGCAAATCCGATGGTCAATTACTTGAATCGTGTGCAATTGGCCAATTGTGCATGGCTGCAATGTGGCTTCTTTTATCCACTACTTGGCAATTAATTCTATCATCCTGCTTTTTTTTCCCGTTCATTGGTGGCACTGGCCATGGTGGGTTAGTGAAGATTAATCTTGACCACAAATGTATAAGACTTGTCATTTACTCATTTTGTTCGTGTGTTGGAAGTTCGCAACAAATGGGGTTAAGTCTAAACTACCAGTCTACCAATCAACCATACTACATGAAAAATATATAAATAAATAAATATATGTGATATTAAAGTGACGCGTATGGACCGTCATGGTGCATATTGTGGATTTCGCCCTTAAAGCGGGCCCGTTTTTGCATGTTGTTGAAGTTGGTAAACACTGTCGTCTTTCACACAATCACACCCACTATGCGACGGCCTGCTCTCTTCATTGGAAAAGGTCTGATTTCACCAACGTCAATTCCCCATATCCATTGCTTTTCTACATCATGTAGTCATGTACTCTTGTGGAGTAGAAGGCTTCAGACTAAAGCCACTCTTACATACGAAGTACAACTTAATAAATACTTTGAATTCCTTCCGTTCGCATATAAACTTCCTACTTTCTATTTTGAAGTGTTCATCTTTAAACTTGTTATTATTCTCGTGGAGTAGAAGGTTTGAGACTTGAGACTAAAGCCACTCTTAGATACGGAGTATAAGGTCAGGTCAGATTGAAATCATTCAAATCAAAACGATAGGATGATGCTATGGACGGGGAGTAGCAGTGCTCCTAGTGGAGTTGATGCACGACTAGTTGTTTAGGATGAATGAATCTAATCTATTTTTTTTTATATTAATTTCATTATATTTAGCTAAACTATCAATATAATCATATCAGATCAGCTTCCTTCAAGATTAGACCTGGAGCACTCAATTCACATAAAAATATGGTATATCAAATGAGACCTAAGCTGTAACACTACGAAATATGGAAAGTGGATTATGGAGTTGGTTTGTCCCACATTGGGAAAATAAGACTCATATGATCAGTTTATAATAGATTCCTACCATCATACTACCAACAAGGCATTCACCTTTTAGAGCCCGGAGAGGATATATGGGCCTAAGGGGTGACTACCCATCTTATTGGGTTGTGTTGTGACGGCCGGTGGATCGGGCTGTTACATAAGCAGTCTAATTTTGCTTAGAAAACTGTCCAATTATCTTTGAAGGGAGAGTCAACCATCATTTTTAGGAGTGCAATCTATATATATATATATATAAGCTTTTCCACACACTATAGAGTACATGTAGTAATATACTAGCTAGATTGTCCTACATTGACGAATTAAGTAGCTTGTTACGCATTCTTAGAATTATTAATGTTTAATTCATTGTTTTGCACTCTAATGTGTAATGTCTTGGTTATTGATTAAATTTGCAAGTGACGATTGTAGGTGTCTGATACACACACTGACAATCTAAATTTGATTGATCTATAGATCGGTGAGTTTAAGAATCTATAAACTTGTTGTATTCCTTCGAAAATCAATATTACACCTGAAACTCATCTTAATCAAACCGAAAGCACTTAACTCCAAAAAAAATTAATTGGTGACATGATCTAATTAAGCATTACAAATTGTTTAAGGTATGTTCATTTATAGTGTTCTAATAACCCAAATCTCCATTACATCTATGTGATAACTAAATCTAGATTATATATAATGGAAATCAAATTCAAAAGACCATATCATAACCATATCATTCACAATATTTCATAATCTCTTATCTTCATTTCATTTTTGTCCCTTTTCATTGCTTTCTCCCATTCTCATGATCATATGAAAAGCAATCTCATTTTCTCACAAAATCATGCGCATAAAGAAAAACATTGGGACATACATGCACACATTTCTTTTCCCACACCTAATTTTTTTCCCGTTTTAATTTATCTATTTCCTCACCAACTCTTGGTAGGTGAATTCCAACATGTCAGTTTCTAGTCAAACATGACCCTCCAATTTGTGCACCAAAAAGAAAAATCAATTGACAAAAAAAAAAAAAAAAAAATCATCACCAACCCAACATCACTTTGAAACTCCCTAATCCTCTACTTCTCACTCCATTATTACCTCTTGATTGACCCAATCAAAACACGCCACATCATCGGACTAACACGGAAGATGACACATGTCGAACCGTGTGTAGTCAATAAAATGCAATGAGCAATGAACTTGACCAAGTCCACATACATAGGCTATCATATGATACTTTGAATTAAGAAATATGATTGCATATTTGGTTGGTCAACGCATATTCTTATTTAGAATATGAATCATGAAACAACACAAATATTTTAAACAAATCAACCAATAATCCCAATTTGCTCCACCAGCCACCCTCTACCCTTCACCTACTTTCATATATTAACCCCTTAACCAACACCCCCCACAAAGGCAGGGAAGGTCAAAGCTTGCATAGACATCAGACGTATCAAACAAGCCTCTTCTTACCTTCTCCTAACTCTTCTCTCCTCTAAATCTACTAAAACTTCCCTCTCACATTTCCTACCATGGACTCTAACCAAGAAAACAACCATATCAACACTAATGGTGTCATACCAAATGCACCACATAAGGAAGAACACATCTTTCGATCAAAGCTCCCTGATATTCACATTCCTAACCACCTCCCTCTCCACACCTACTGTTTCGAGAATATTAGTGAGTTTCGTGACCGCCCTTGTGTGATCGACGGGCCCACAGGTCGCGAATGGACTTACACAGAGGTGGAAAAAACCGCAAAGAGGGTCGGGGCAGGGTTCTGCACCCAACTAGGAATGCAAAAGGGGGGCGTGATCATGCTCCTCCTACAGAATTGCCCCGAGTTCGTATTCTCGTTCCTCGGGGCATCATTCGTAGGAGGGGTGCTGACCACGGCTAACCCGTTCTGCACCCCGGGTGAGATTGAGAAACAGGCTCGCGCCTCTGGGGCGCGAACCGTCATCACCCAGTCCGCATTTGCGGACAAGGTGAGGACATATTCTCAAGAAAATGATCTACACTTAGTGTTGGTGGATACCCCAGCCACAAACGGGTCCCACGACAAGTACTTCTGGGACCTCGTGGAAAGTGAACAAGAGGATGCTACACTAACACTACCTGACGTGGAAATAAAACCCGACGACGTGGTTGCGTTACCGTATTCCTCGGGAACCACCGGTCTCCCGAAAGGCGTGATGCTCACGCACAAGTCCCTCGTTACGAGCGTGGGCCAACAAGTAGACGGAGAAAATCCCAACCTTTACTTCCACAGTGAAGACGTAGTACTCTGCGTTTTGCCACTTTTCCACATCTATTCGCTCAACTCCGTGTTGCTGTGTGCTCTACGCGTTGGTGCCGCGATTCTTATAATGCCAAAGTTTGAAATTTATATGTTAATGGAGTTGGTCCAAAAATACAAAGTTACCATTGCACCCTTCGTTCCACCTATAGTTTTAGCCATCGCTAAGAACCCTGACATGGACAAATATGACCTTTCATCTGTACGGTCAGTATTGTCTGGCGCTGCACCCATGGGTAAAGATCTTGAAGATGCTGTCAGAGCTAAGCTTCCTAATGCTAAACTTGGCCAGGTATGTACATGAATTATTATCATTATTATTATTAGTTTATTTCTTGTTTTATAGTCAATAATTATTTGATGTTGATTATCTACTATTTTCGTCGATCACACTCTAATTTAGTCTGAATATGCGAGAGGAATTAAACCATACGTTAATAATTTAGTGGAATGGTATTATTGAAACAAGGCTAAGAAAATGATGTGACTAGTAGATTGTTAGTGGAGTAGGTATGTTATTTGAATTAGTCCAAGGTGTTGATTTGTTGAATGATTAAGGTAGTTTTAGGGTATAGTTTGATATCTTACTATAAGTGTAATATATGTTGTATATTGTTGTTGTTTTGATGACATTTATGTACTCGATCAATTAGGCTAAAAATGGAGCAGTTTCGGGGTTTCATTAGTTAGCTAAAAATGGAGATGTTTTTCATGACCGCATATGTAGATTATAACAAAACGTAAAGAATTCTACGAAACAGACGAATAATTTGATTTAGAGGTCGGTCTTTGATACAACTCACATGGCACGTTACATGGGTTATAGTGAGTGACATTATGAATTTATGAGTAATCGAGTACTAACTCTTATGTTATTAAATTTCCAAAGAGCATCATGACATGTTACATTGAACTTTAAAAAGTTTAAAAAGGATAACATCTGTGATTTGTGCATCCGTTTAGTAATCTGCACGCAGGATTACACATGTAAAGACAAGTGCTAGTAATAGAGTAAAGAAACATTTAGATCTACCGTCTACGTCAGAGGAACGTAATTCTTCGTTTATTATATATATCTGAAATAGTAAAATGTGTTTTGGTCGCACCTATATGAAGATAAAAAGTAATTTTTTTTGTTCATCCTAAAATTTAATTTATAAATATTCTCCTCTTAATCATGAATATGCAATACGTCAACGCGTAAATATGGTAGCCTTGTAGGAACTCTTCAACGACACTGAAATAATATCAACAATAGTAAGACATTTGTTTCACATCAACACGACAAACTCATACCATTTCTTTATTAGACATAATTAACATAAATCGAGTTTGAGATTTGAGATTGAGACTTCGATATACTATACTCATCCCCATATTTAATAATGTTTTCTTACGACCGCTTGAAATAATTTTTTGTAGAGTTGGCAACGTTTACATAACTTGTAAATTTTAGCGATCTTTTTCCTCAAACCACGTGGCAAATTAATCTTTCCATCCAACTCCAAAGGATCTCAATACTCCGTAAATCATGCTTAATTTGATGTTATAAAATGTACTCCTAGTAAGCATTATGTACTTAATTAATATTAATGTCTGAGATTAACCTTGTTTGTCTCAGTATGATTTGGTAGGACACCTCGAATTTCTTGTCAACCATGATTAACTTGTTACGGTGTTAGGTATATTTAAGGTTGAATAATCTGGATTCACGTTACTTAGCATGATTGCTTGATTGTCGATCGCTCTGTTTCGGTGGTAGTTGGGTTACACGACACAATTAGTTCATGTCATTATATTAGAATTATGTTAATTAGACACTTATTCAGTGATGTTTGGAGCGTCAATGGTTCATTTTGATTATGGGATGGTGGCAGACTCTATGTCAGCAAATAACACTAGCTCGGCATTTAAAATGTAGTCCGTATCTATATCGGATACTTATAGTCGAGTTTGAGTAACATTGACTGCTACAGTACTATGAGTCATAGTGGTTTTTTGTTTCCCTATCTACCTCATATGTTGATGACTCTTCTCAGCTAATAATGGAAATTTGGAACTTTATTCAACATTTCATACCTTAAAAATCAAATTATTCCACAGAAAACTTAGACGTCACGAATAAGTCTCCACGCCTTTCACCTAACATTGATAATTGTTTGAGCCAAATTCTAGAACATTACGTCTGTTTATTCCGAAAGTCTACAAGTGAACTAACAACGATCACTAAAGGTTCTCTGTAATTACCCTTTTCGTTGATGTATTGTATAGTCGTATTGTTTCAATTGTCACTTGGAAACAACTTCTCTTTTACTTGAGAATGCAAATGTCACGGACCTTTTAGGAGGACTAGGACCTTAAATTTTTCTAGGTGCCCCTAATTAATACTCCATGTAGTGCAATACTATATTGGGCGACGTGGGATAATATTATAAGAGAAGCCTACATAAATTGATTTTTCAAGGTGTGCCAATTAATTTGCTACCTACAAATTAACAATCATATGTTAGACTGTCACGGACAATAATTGTCGTTCATTACCGTTAACTTCGATTGTGTAGGTAATAGGTGGGTAATACTGCCCCAATCATGTGATCTAATGTAAATGTAGTATGTCACAAGTTTGTGCCCATGGACGTGTCGGCCTTAACTTAGCAATCGTATCGATGACGCTTATAGTTTAGTTTTACAAACGGATTCTTTAATGTTATAGCGTATGTGAAAATTTGATGGCATGTTTACGGAGTTTTGGATGCGCCACAGTTCCCGCGACATAAATGAGGGGAACATTGGGTGTATGATTTTAAATTCGAAATGAAATAATGCAGAAAACTGAATAAATTCATGATGGAAAATGCAGGGTTACGGAATGACAGAAGCAGGGCCAGTACTAGCAATGTGCTTGGCATTTGCTAAGGAACCAATGGAGGTCAAGTCTGGGTCATGTGGAACCGTTGTACGCAATGCTGAGTTAAAGATCGTCGACCCTGATACTGGCTCTTCTTTGCCTAGGAACGAGCCTGGCGAAATATGCATTCGTGGTGCTCAGATTATGAAAGGTTTGTCCATCTATTCAAATATAACGTAAAGAACTTCATTTTTTTTTTAAACTCGGCTATCTGACTACCGGTGTGAATATAGAATCGGTTACATGGTATGACTCGAAAAGTTGCTTAAAATGTGTAGTAATCTTATTGTTGAGGGCAATTTTAATGTACACAAGTTTTGGTCACTAGTTGTTAAGCGGTAACATGATAGAAATAAGTCAATGACATATCCATAAACAAGCCCTGAAATGAAGGAGTGGTGCAGAAGTTATTGGTGAGAAATTTCATGTTTACTGTCGGAAAGATAGGCATGAGGTTGGTAGGTGGGTGAGAATGACGCTTTTGAGGGTTGGTTTAAAATGTAATTTTGGGCAAAGATCAACAAAGTGTAACAGTTAGATACTGCTATTCTGATGGGTTGGTGAGCTAGGCCACTTTATATAGTTAGTACTATAATGTCTATTGTAAATAATGCTATGATTCTCTTACTGAATAATTGGGGCATGAAAGAAGTTACGTCTTAGACAAGATTCAATCATTTGAGGCATTTACTTGTTCATATCAAACATAGCATACAGATCTACCTAAAAAGAGAATCTCAGATATTGGTAATGTTCGGCGTTGTACAACTTGTAGACCTTTGTCATTCGTGTTCTTGAGTGTGTCATAGTAGTATTAGTGACTCGTAAATGTTAATAATATGTAGATGATTGGAGTCTGTTTATGCTATACCGAAACCTAAGTTTGATTTAAATCGTTACTTGTTGAATTCATCTCTCTTTTAATCTAATAATCACACAATGAAGTTCATTAATAATTGAGTAAATCATGTAATAATTGTCTAGGTTATTTGAATGATCCTGAGGCCACAACGAACACCATCGACAAAGATGGATGGCTACACACCGGTGACATCGGATATGTAGACAACGACGAGGAGATCTTCATTGTGGATCGACTCAAGGAGTTGATTAAGTACAAGGGTTTCCAAGTTGCTCCGGCTGAGCTTGAAGGAATGCTTCTAAACCACCCAAGCATCCATGATGCTGCTGTTGTAGCGTAAGTGTCCCTTTTCCTTTGACCCTGTCTATTTTTGTCGATTTTGTTTTAGATGAATCCCTTACACTTACACAGAAAATGTTCCCATACAATAGGTTATCATTGACTCAAAGTTGTCACATATAACTACAAAATTAACACTTGACAATTGTGGCTATTAACGATTGTTGTTGCCAATAAGTCGTATCACATATAAGCACATTTTAATGTCCTAGGATTTGACAATGCATTTGATCAATTGCTAATAGAGAGATATGTGACACTTCTTCAGGATGAAAGATGATGCAGCTGGTGAGATTCCGGTTGCGTTTGTTATGTGTGCAAATGGGTGTCAGATCACTGAGGACGATGTTAAGCAATACATTTCCAAACAGGTAATTTACGTGACCTTTATGTATTGTGACACGGTCTAGTTCACGACTTGCTCTGAACTAAACTCGATCTTTTGACAGTAGATGGACTAATACACGTACTTGTCACTCGAGTGCAGGTGGTATTTTACAAGAGAATAGGACGCGTTTTCTTTGTTGACTCGATTCCTAAACTCCCATCGGGGAAAATTCTAAGAAAAGAGCTAAGAGCAAGAATAGCAAATGGGATTACCAATTAAGAAGATCGTTTTGTGGGAGAAGAAACACTTAACAAATCTCGTTTGCGACGAGGCCGAGAAATTATTGCCGTAGCAACTACACTCCCCATCACATTGGCAGTACGTCCAGGGGATTTACCTCAGTACATATGATTTGTACCAAAATGCAGTGACCTTTGGAATTAGCTTTTTTTTATTTATTATTTTCTTTTTTCTATTTGTTTGTGTTGTGCAACATAGAAAGGGAGGAATGTTGGCATGCATCAATTACTATGTCTTTTATATGTGATGTATTAATGTATATGATGCCATCATTATTATTGGACAATTTATAAACACAATTTGTACTACCTATGATGAAATTCTCCTTAATATAAATGAGCTTGACAATACCTTGGTCTCTTAAGTAGTTAAGTACCTGCATCTCCTAGCATAATTCCAATTCCACATATCACCAAGCCTTAATGGAAATACTTGTACTTCGATGCTACAATTATTCATTCGGTTCTAGAACGATAGATGTATACGATAATCAATCAATTATCTTTTTACCAATATAAGAAAATCTTGGTTGATCCTCATATATCAAACATCGAGTCCTTAAACCCATCATTCTATAGAAAAACGAGATAAAAGACGGATTTTCAACCCATCTTTTTTGCTGCGTTTAGCGCCACTCTTTCAAAAATTGTACTATTGTAAAGTTTAGTGAATTTAGATGTCTCGAATTTGTGCAATAGATTAAGAGGAGAGACAACGAAAGGAAGGAATATTACCAAAGACAGAGGAAGCACTACTTTTTGTACCTACATTTAATTAAAGCCCATGACAAACTGATGAATTGGGCTTTTACAGAAGGATGATACAAGCAGCGGACAATGAAATGATTGCCTGGGCTGGGCTGTAGGCTATAGCCCATGGATATAATGTCGGAATATGTTATCAGGCTATCAGCATATATATGTCGGGAGGAAAATGGTGGAATTGGGTAATTGAAGTGGCTGAAAATGAGTACGAATTATCTGTCTCATTTATGTCATATTCCTTGTATTCATCTAATCAAATTTAGAAAATCATTAATTTAAAAAGAAAAAAATGAATTTATTAAGATGGTAATTGTGAACTTAAGAGTTTCTGATTAGAGGTGTACAGAAAATGAGACACAAAATGGGATAGACGGTTCTCACCGATTGAATTTTTTTATAAAGTAGTTTGAGATTCACAACCTTTTTTATATGTTGATCAACTCAATTTCCAATATGCAAATGGGATATGGTATTGAGAACCCTAAGGGGGAGTTTGGTTCACATTTCGGAATGGAAACAGAATGGAAACAGGAATGGAAAGGGAGTGGAAACAAGTTTCATTTTTTTTAAAGGTTGTTCGGTTAAATATATGAATGGAATGATTCCATAAGCAAGCGCAAAATGAGAAATTTCTCTTTAAATCAAAATAACCACCATCACCTCAACTATTCTCTCTCCTCCCTCGACCACCACCGTTGACCACCCCGCCGTCGTCGTTGACCACCACCAACCACGACCATCCTAATCACTAACACTACCATTCTAACCGTGATTGGATAATTAACATCACTATGTAATTAGTTTATCCAATTTCTACTCACTAAATCGTAGATCTAGAAATTTAAATTTGATTTTTCGTTTTAAAAAAAAAAAAAAAAACATATTAGGGGTGAGTGAGGGCGGCGTGGTGGGTCCTAAGATGTCGCCGGTAAGGTCGTCAGTCGACCGGTGGCATCTCCGGCGACAGTGGTGGTGGGGCGTGCATGGCCGGCGGTAGTGCGGGGTGGTGCAGTGGGGTTGGGGTGTGGTTGTTGGTGTGGGAGGAGAGAGAGAGGGGAAGGAGGAAAGAGAAAATTATACAAGGGGGGATTCAAATTGTTACCTTAGATTTTAGATGAATTTCATTTTGGGGAATTGGAAAGGGAGTGGGAAAGGATTTGAAAACAAAAAATATGAAAACAAACACAATGTAACGGATTGGTAATCGAATCCGTTTCCAATCCCTCCAAAAATGTTGAACCAAACGCCCCCTAAGTCTAACTCTCCTTCCCGAAGTCTCAATAGTGACAATATCTATGCGATTTCTAAAAACTGGGATATATACAGAATCATGTAACGCATACGTCTTGATGGTTTTTTTTTTTTTTTTTTTGGCATTTACAAGCATCTAAGCAAGTGAGCAACTAGTTCACTAATCAAATAAGCACATCGAATGGAAGTAATGTATAGAAGTAAAAAAAAAAAAAAAAAAAAAAAATCCTAAAAATAGATAAAACGTAAGTAAATAAGATTAGTAGTCTGCATAGACAATTAGACATGCGTAGTGGAGGATGTGAATGCACTTAATGGGCTGTCAATCGCCCTCAAAATCGACCCATAAAACTTCATTTATTTCATTCATCACTCAAATACAATGACCCGACAACCACAAACATGTCCCACTTTTCCTATATTTTCCTTCATCACCACCTTATCTCTTCATCTTTCCTCACTCCTACTTGTGTCCCATTCCCATAATGCATGCTTAACTACTAACTAGAAGCTTACCTTCTCCTTTTGGGTGCTCAAAGTTTTGAACTTACAAGAACTGTATTGTATATCTGTCTATTTCTTTCGGTTCGTAAGATTAGTTAGGTTACGATTTCTTATACGCCCTGACAGAAAAACACGTGAAAATTACTTAATTCTTTTGTCAAATGACAATTTAAACCTAATCTATGACGAATTTTAGAGATGTAAATCTAAACCCATAGCGACCCAACAATGGTTTTAAGTTCACACACCTAACATGTGTATTGTTGTAGTTTAATTTATACCTTTGCTTAATAATTGACTCCATTTAGTTTCATCTCGATCTTGTAGAAGAAGTATAATCATGTACAGTATGTTGAAGTGGTATAAATTAAAGAGACAAGAACATATCCTTCTTGAATTAAATTATTCGTATTGATTTAAGGATGTTCCTAGGAATAAAATTTGATGAAATTGTTGTCTTTGATTACCTTGAAACTTGTACATTAGCTTTGCATTGCTAGATAAATGCTGTTATTTTCGAATTTCCTGGTTGATCTTTGTCTCTAAACAAAGAGACATAGATCTCCCCTCCATTTTATAATTACTTAATACTAGTATGTACTTGCCTCTTAGCTTCCTAGCTAATCGCCTATTGGATATTTTTGCTTCACATTCATATTATATTCCTCTCAAATTTATAATTAGAAATAAAAAGAAAATTGAAAATGCCAGTTCCATGTGCTTGAATGATCAACTCAAATTAAACTACGGTGTGTACGGCGGAATGGGTATAACCTATCTTATTAATTTGGCTCAAACATGTTGGAATTATTCTCGACACAAGATTCTATATGATTTGGCTTGAACAATGACGACGAGTTCAGTTTAATTAATTAGATTTATAATACATAGAATGCGTTAAATTTGAAAAATTTACTTAGTGATTATGTCGATATTAACAATTAAGATCGGTTTATATGTAAGTCGCATTTAGTGTAAATTCACTGGTTCATGCACATTATTATCTTTTGCCATGCGTTATCGACATAAAAACGCAAATTAGTTACATCAATCTAAAATGTGCACTACTTAATTACAAAAATTAAAGTTGTTCAATTATGAAATTATCATCGATGAAATAGTATATACTGTGACCATCATTTTTACGTACATACGTAGCTAGCAAGATTCGTAGGCGATTATAGCTGAAATCAAAGGAGTGAGAATTCGGATTTGAGACATAAAAATGCACCGTCGATATGAAGATATGGGTCATATGACACAAGCAAGTCTCTAACAATATAGATCTTTAATTGTTCAATTGACATGTCTTGTTTACGACACTCACGCAAGTACAAGAAATTAAACTAATTGATTAGTTTATCACTAATTGGACCACGACTTAAGAGACAAAAGTACATCTAAAGATATAATTATGTCAAATTTTATAGACGTTAATTTGTTTTTGCGTGTCTTAATTAATTTCATCTAGACTATTACTAATGTTAGAATTATTATATCTCTTGCTTAAGTATTTATTAGTTGTGGTGATCGTTTGAATGATTGGTGGTCTAATCAGTCTAATCGATATTTGGTTACTCTAATAACTAAGTAATCATTCTCTAAGATGGGGTAATTAGCTGGACGAAAAAGAAAGAGCTAACTTTATATTTGAAACTTGAAAGAAGTGTATGTCACATTAATTAGCACATAAGTGAAATGATTAAGAGACTAATGATGCATAAAAATCTGTAATTAGTGGTCCAGTTACCATAAATAGCGATCTTTAGTTGAGTAAGGGTTGTATGAAAGTGAAGTATGCAGTGTCTCAAAATGGAAGAAGTTGATTCAAGCTTCTATAGTTCCCGGCAATTCTTAATTGCGAGTTCTCAATCGTAATCTCGACTTTTCATAATCTCCTCCCTTTCTAAATACGTGTGTCGATCTCATCCCTTACAAAGTCTAATGCCTAGATATACTCGTGTGTTTTTGTGATATAAGAGAAATTCAAACTAAACATATACGGAATATACGACGTGAATAAATTGATGGAGTATCACTTGAATTTATCTCGACAGGGAGTGTGGTCATAATTATTTTGATTTCTAAAAAAGCATACAAATGAAGTAATGAAATGCACAACACTAATTAAACAACTTTTTTTTTTTATAAGTTTTTAAGAGCCACTAATTGAATACATGAACCAAAGACTCAAAGAGCAAGAACGATTCACTCAATCATATCATATGTCGTGCATGCAAATGCCAACCCCAAAAGTACACACCAAATAATATACAATTAGGAGCATATAAAATCCGAAACTGACTGATCATGGTACGATTCTTGCATCCTTATATCTCAAAATTACATAAACCAGGGGATACTAATAATTCGTATTCCTTGCAAATATACATGAACTAATTGGAACATAATCGAGCTACATCCGGTGGGAAGCGATACGTACTTGATCATAATTCATATAGAAGACTGAATTTAACAGTTATATTTTAGCGATAACTTAACAGTTAGATACTCAAATAATATGAGTATAACAGTGACATTGAAATATCGTACTGAGTAATCTGATCCGTATAAAAACCATCATTCTTAATTATTATTTGTATCCATATTTTCTTTCTCCATGATGATCACTATTAGCCGACAGTGGGTCCATAAACTGCCATAACTAAAGGCGACAAACACTTACGATTTCTCTTCACTAATCTCTCTAATTGTCACTTAATTTCCTCACTCTTTCTTTTCTTTCATCCTTTCCTTTTTTTGTTCATTGATCACCTTCATTTATTTCCATTTTTGGAACCCTAATTTCATTCTATATATATCCTCCTTTTTTTTTTCATACCTCTATGCTTGCATTATATATCCCATGCAATAATAATAAACTCACCCTATAAATTCATAATCCTACACTCATAATTTAACTATAACCACTAATTCACTATCCTTAAAACCGGCCTCTTTTTCCTCCCTTTGCTTGTAATTGTATAATGGAGCTTGAGCTTAACACTTCTCTTTATCTAAGCACTTCATCATCATCTACAACATCCAATAATAACGAGCTAATCAACCTTAAACTCGTCCTTGATCGATCATCCTCATCCTCATCCTCATCCTCGTCTATGAGCCCTTCAGAGTCGAGGGTGTTCTCATGTACTTATTGCAAAAGAAAGTTCTTTAGCTCCCAAGCTTTAGGAGGCCATCAAAATGCGCACAAA
This sequence comes from Spergularia azorica, assembly GCA_038382645.1. NCBI lineage: Eukaryota > Viridiplantae > Streptophyta > Magnoliopsida > Caryophyllales > Caryophyllaceae > Spergularia > Spergularia azorica. Next base: position 4,163,643 of record JBBYHQ010000022.1, read on the forward strand.
GTCGAACGCACCTTGGCTAAGAAGAGTAGGGAGCAATTTAGCGTGATGGCTAAGCCTCTCTCGAGCCCTAAGTCTAGCTTTAATACTGTTAGTCGTCATGCTTCGAGTGAGGAGGGGGAGATTCATCATCTTGATTTGTCTCTTAGACTTTGAAAATTATTTAATTTGTTGCATACTCAAAAGCTATACATGTACGTACGTCACGATGTTAGTGATGCATGCATGCTTTAGCATGGAAATCTTTAATCCTGATTAATAGCTCCAATTGTTTATTTTATTGGGGGTGATAGAGTAGGATTTTTACTATGGCCTTGGGTTATTATATATCATATATATATGTCATCTCTAGATTTACCATGTTATAGTTGTGCAACAGATTTATAGGAGATGATAATCGACTTCTATATATATGTGAAATTAAAAACTTGCAAACCTATTCTTTGTAATAACCTACTATAGAATTTGTTGCAAATGTCTCCATATATGTGAGCACTAGTTACAAACTTACATTAGTATGTATCAATGACTCATGTGGTATTTCTTATCATAGAATTAATTTGTTGTATGTTGTGTGCAACGTATATGTGATCTTAAAAACTTGCCATCTGACATCTCTTATTCCCGAGTATAGAATTCGCAGTCGCTACTTTTATGTGTATTCACTAGATTGGTTGAACTGAATAAAAAGTGAAATCCTGAGAAGCTTACTATGTATACGACTTTATGCAATAGTTATGGGAGTGTGGTACCAAACAGGTTTTATTTACTTGGTGGATCAATTAGCCAAATAGCCAACTTTTCGTTACAAATTCTCGTATTGTGGATTATCTACGGTTCAAAATTCACAAGTGTAATATACATAACATATAAAACTTCACATATATAGTGAACAATAGAATCATGGGCAAATTCGCTTATGAGACAATCCTCTAGCTAGCGCCGGGTTCTGTGGTCGGCCTGTGACCCCAGGTTCGATATCCCTGGGGTAATATTGTCATCGGGGCAACTTCGTGGTTACAAGTATCGTTGTACATTTGCAAATATAGACACAGATTGGGGTAAAAATCCTGCCAATGTACGCATGAATTTGCTTGGTACAGTAGTTGATATATAGATGATGTAATAGTTTACTTGAGGAGTAACCACAACGTGAAAAAAGAGAAGATTACATTTATAAATGAAGAGAATACAACGGCTAACGCTTCATGTTCATCTAGAATTTACTCCCTAAGGCAAGGCTGCACAAAAATACTGCTGTGCTATCACCATTGCTACTGTTGATTGATTCAAGGAAACGGTGACAGGGGAAGTTACAGACAGAAGAAATGGGGAGGGGGATTACAGATGGGAGAAATTTGCGAAAGACTAGATATTCTGAAATACAATACACTGTACAGGAGACTGTACAAAAAATCGTTTCTGTGTGCTAACTCACAATGGTAAAACACCTCGGTCAGGCCTGCTTGGAACCTACTCACAGAGTTATCTGCTCAGTCATCCAACTCAACAAGCTGAGCACGCCTTTCTGCAGCTTTCTTCCTAATGAAAAAGCCCCACCTCATCGCTGCCTTGATCTTCAGCCAACCAACAACAGCTTTCCCAGGACGGCTACGATCTTCCTCATAACCGGTGTAGTTATTCGGTGTGGTCATGAAATAATTATCGTCAGGCATAGAAGGATTGCCTCCCATGCTGAAAAGCCTTAGGAGCTGTTGCATATCATCGCTCTCAAGCAACTCGTGGCTCCTATTACGTATCTCATCCTCTGTGAATGGATTCTGTGACCAATCATCGTAAGGGTTGATGTTGGGTTGTTGTGATGGTTGCATGAGTTGAAAAGTCGAAGCAGAGGGCTGGGAAGGTCCCAAGGCCAATCCTCCTTCCCCATTATTGTTCACTGTGAGATGAGTGGGTTGTGTATTGCCTAGCAGCTCCTGCTGGGAGAATGATGTTCTCTCAAACTGATTTTGTGGGTTGGAATTCACAAGGTGTGACTGATTAGGGAATCTTCCGCCTAGATGGTCGTTGTAACCTGCAGCTGCGAGCCAAATTAAAATGTTAGGTTGCAACGGGAATTAAACCAGCAATAAAAAGACAAGTGTTGGCACCAGCCAGTAGCAACATATCCTTTTCATTCCTCGGTTTTGTTGTGGGTTAGACATTCTTTTGAGGTGCCATATTCAATTATCATAATAGGCTTAAGAATATGGTATGGTAAGCCCCGTGCTCCAAATGTTCTGCCTGGACTGGCTAAAATTGGGAAGATGTGCCAGAGATTTCATCAAATTTATGGTGCCCTCCTAATTTATAAACATCCCTGAATCACCCTCACCACCCACCACACCCACAGGTTTGCTTCAAATAAGTCCAGAAGCCACCTTTAGTCGTCTGGAATTTGTCTCCAACACATCAATATGCACAAAAAAATTTCATAACCAAAAACATCTTTTCCCCAGTGCCTTAAAGGCTCCCCCCATAAGGCGGGGTAAGGGGGGGTCGGATGCACGCAAGCCACACCCCTACTGAAACATAGAGGCTGCACACGGATAACCCAAAATGAAAATTGCTTCAAGAATCGCACCGACTGACTGCTACTTCACAAAATAAGAAGCACAAACAGTTTTATGAGCCATTTTGCTTTACTCCATTATATCCCAAAGCCAAAGAATGATTAGTATTTGGCTCCATTGGAAATGGAAAGTTTGAATTAATATATGCTCAATTAAAATAAAAAAAATAAAAAATAAAAAAACCCTCTTCTGCAGCTTGGTAGATACAGCCATACAGGTACTGGTATTTGTTTTTTGAAAGGTAGTTCACCAAAGTGAACAACAACAAAAGATTGTTGCACTATTGGGCTTTGATGTGTAATTGAAAGATCAAATTGGCTCACTGCTACCTAAATTGTGTGGCTTCTAAACACAATTTACGGACCTTTCATCAAGGAACTTGACAAATCTTCTACGGAGTATGTTCTTACTAGAATAAGGCGGTGGAGATATAATCACCCCTCCCAACTCATAAACCTATGCAACAGCCTATGAAGCCTTTCCCATACTGCAATTTGGTGTCGACCAATATGAACAGTTTTACAAAGTGTAGGAATTTTAATATGTACAATGGAGACTAGAATAAGGAGTTGCAAAAGAAGAGAATCTGAGTGAAACAAAATTTAAAATTAAAGTGCAATTGCATATAAATATTAGGAGGGAGTAACTGAGTTAGTGTTCCAAGCGTGGCAAGTTATCATTCTTCATTTTCAGTATGTTAATCTAGCGTACCTAAGTTTTCAAGAACCATACTATCAGCACTGAATTCAATCAGAAGGCTAACTCAACACATACCTGGAGGTGCCACACTATTCTCCACCAAGTGCTGCTCTGCAAGGGCCGGAATGGGCAGCCGGGCTATACCCAACTGACTATCTATGGTGGCATTTGGATAACTTAAAGTATTCACTGCCATTTCGTTCTGAGATGAACGTGTCCTTCGAGTTTGCTTGGAATTTAAAAGTGCCTTGCCATCATACTCTATGACCTGATTCCAATTATCATAAGCTTTCTTCACCAGAGTATCAACATAAACCTGGATGGTGAAATCATTTGTTAACTTCAAGAGGTAAAAGTAACTAAAATTATTAGACTCCAGGTGCTCCTGCATATGACTTTCATCCAATCTACATGGGTTTACATGCTTAGTTATCTAAAGGAATATAAGCGAGGGAGAGGGGGCAGAAGAGCAGAAATTTTTTAGGTTAAAGTCATCTATATAATCACTGACATATTTTTTTGAAAAAAAAAAAAACCCAGAAGATTACAAACGACAGACTTAAGTAATTATTAATAGTTGATAACTGAAAACTGAATTAATGAGAATGGAAAGTCTTTTACTTGCAAATCTATAGTTTTCTAAAGTATCTATGTGGTTATAAGGTCTTGGCATTTAGTGTCTGGAAGGGGGTTAGTCATAAGCCTCAACGACAACACAACAAACTGCTCAGAAGGTGTCCCAGCCATGAACCAGGAAAACTGAGTTTGAATCCCTCGGTATAGGTGGTGTAGGAACTATGTCACAGGTTGCACCCCTTGCCTTCATTCTAGTGAAATGCTTACCACCTAAAAGGCAATGGAGCTAGAATGTACACAGCCTTACCTCCTTTGAAAACACACAGGTTGTTTCCGAATGACCCAGATTATAATTGCACTGATCAACTGCTACTCCCGAATATAGTGTGTCACTCTAATATTCGTTATTTAAGACTCTCCAGGATAGACAGTGACCATTTACATAAAGATAGAGTGATAGACCAACCTTCTGGCTCTCAGACAAAGAATCAGCAGCAAGGTATTGCTCTTCAGCAATGAGACCACTTAGTTCATAGATATTGTTGAACGCCACACCAACGTTTCTAGTCTCATCAGAATAGTAAACGTATAGCTTTCCACTAAGAACACACGTCTTTGCATGCTCCATGAGGGCCTCCCACATCCTATTGGACATGCCACTTCCAAGAATCTTGAAGGAAAAGCACAACATATCAGATAAAGAGAAGGAAGCAACTCGAAGATGGAAAATTCATGTACGACAAATAGGAAGATCCAACATCACAATAGTATACTGACATTTCGCAATTTCTGAGAATCTTTGACAGCAAGTCGTAGAAAATCTTCAACAGTATAGATTTTAGAATTATTCAGCCTCTTGTGGAAAGATCCATCTTTCCCAATCTTCTCCAATCTCCACACGTCATCAGTCAGCGCTGGTGGATAGTGCTTCTTATATACTGAAATAAAAACAGAGGTAAGTGCAAGATTCAGAGTAAATAAACGCCAAGCATGAAAGAGGAGTTATTACGTGAACACACATACATTCCCCTCTGTGATCCTTGACAGTAAAGGCTTCTGTTTTTGCCTCTCGTATACGAACACTTTCAGGCGAGGCCACCTTCAGGCCCAGCCTAAACTTCCTGCTTCTTATCCAACTTGAGTTATC
>JBBYHQ010000022.1:4175331-4189741 GCA_038382645.1 Spergularia azorica
ATATATGAATTTTGTGCATGACTACCATAAACTCACATATGGTATATAACAACAAATTCCATAACATAAATTAATTCTTTATTCACCAGAAACTCTAAGAAAATTCGAAAGGCTCTAGACCTCTTCAATGCCCCCGAAAAAAGCTTCGTTTATAAATATATACTAATTGCCACTAATCCCTTCAAACATCTCACTTTCAATTTCCTACAGTCCCACAGTCTCCCCTCCCCCCCCCCCCCCTTCAAAATCATTGTTGGGACTAATGCTACAGCGGCACAAAGAGATACCTCTACATCAGTACATCATGGAATCATGTGGTCTGTTAGTCTGACCAAGAGAACTGGCACTTCAATTTTTTCAGCACCCCAAAAATGTAACGTCAGCAACCAAGTTTTGCAAGTGGATTGGACTGCTAGAAGAATTGAAGTGCTAATAGTGTTGACCTTTCTTCTTTCTATTAGATAGGATGATATACTTGATCTCGTAAGTTTAATATCATGTACTGCTCATATGTGTTGATATGGATTATATAATTATAGATTCTAAATTTTGCTTTCCCTCCATGAAGATTGGCTTCTTCCCAGAGAGAAAAGAGTCGCAAGGAGAAAATGGACATAACCACACACAATTGTATCAAATGCTATTCAAGCAAAGTTATTTAGAAGATAGAATTCATCCTTAAAATGCTGCCAGAATTCCAAACTAAGGTTTTCACTCACCTCTCCAAGCGCTTTTCCTTCAGGCAGAATATTCTTATTTTTCTTTGGGTCTTTGAAACTCCTAATAGCTGTAACAGCCGCAGTACACCCCATAGCATGTGCAGAATAAGAGTGCCCATGCAAAAGCGCCTTCAACTGGAACACCAAGAAGACAAGTATATCAGAACATCAGAAATGAGGACTCTCAAATGAAAAATAATCAAAGGATCACCTTTAAGATCCATAGGATGCATACATAATTATATCATTTAAAATTATATCTTTACTATTTTTATTAATTAGTAGACCCTTTGGGCTTGAATAGGCCGAAATTTTCTTTATGTTTTGGTAATCAAGCAGATCTTTTAGTGGCAAAACTTCCTATGACGGCTTAGCCCTAGATGAAGGAAACGCACAACATTGCAACCAGGTAACTAGTGATGAAGATTTTGAAGAACGATTATAAGAAAAATTGACAATAGCCACTGGCCACTGTTTTCAACAAATAAAACTACTAAACAACATTCATATATCCCATTCAAATTGCAAGAACACGAACTTAACAAAAGAATGCCAAAAGACAGTAATCATAGAAGAGGAAATTCACACCCCCCCCCCCTCCTTTTTATTTCCAGAGAAATAAAGCCTTCTCATATTTGTTTGACAGTCAGAGGCTCTGAAATGCATCAGGTGTTTGGTAACTTCCTTTTTAATTTCCATTTCTTTGCAGACAATAGATCTCGCTTTCATGTCCATAGTTACATAGAACCTTCTTTGTGGTAGCACTGATACGTAATAGCGACCCTCAAAAGAGCATTATTTCTGATGGTAAAATTGGTTAGCAAGGTAAAAGTAAATCCAACAAGCAATATCCAGTAGTGGAACATACTTGGTTCCTGTACTGGACTGCAGGCCTTTACTAAAGCAGCTCACCTTTGAGTCGCCAACAAAAGTCTGGAAAATATTTTCTGTTGCTACTGTGGCTGCCATAGGTATGATCCCACCAGTCATCAGCTTTGCATAACAGGCTATATCAGGTGAACAATGAAGTAGTTCCGCTGCAGACTGCCCACAAAGTTTTATCTAATGAATTCTAAACACGATGAAGGAGATGCAATAAAAATATTAATACTGGCAACCAACCTCCACTCCCAAGCGCCAGAATCCCGTGAAGACCTCGTCAAAAATGACTGGAATATTTTGACTCTTACACTCTTTGACAAGCATCCGTTGAAAAAGCGGATCAACCATATGCATACCTCCAGCACCATGTATAACTGCAGGAGAGTTACAAGGGCCATCAATATAGCACCAACCAAAATGACCCCTTCTCTCCATTTCCCCATATCCAAATGAGCACAGACCACTATCATACTCAAATGATCATAGAAGGACCGACATTTAATCCACAGCAGACATTTAAAAACGCAAAGTTACAGTTCAAACATAAGAGCAAATGGAATTACAGGAACCTTTCAAAGTGCAACTATGCATCATTCACTTTTGCATCACCAATGGTTCTTTTTCTGGTCAAGGTCAATATTGCATGTACAAAATCTATTCTATGTGCTGATACACGGGTCCTGCTTTTCAGGGCCATAAAACAGGTCCAATTTTTAGGGTCATAACGTTAAAAATGGTGTGCTAGGGCCCCTATGATGTTTTCTTACACAATTCATATGAGCTACTTTGCAAACTACTTAGCACAATAATCTAATACATCCGGTGGCTCAGATCATATGAGAGAATGTGGAGAATCTTTCATATCTAACCATTCTTAAAAAAAACTTCGCATAGGCAAAGGTTCCTTATTATCCCTCCAACCCTATTTTCTATAAAAGAAAAGGTAGCTGGATTTCTTACTTATCCAGGGGATCCTGAAGAAGTATTCAGATATTTACAGAACCAGTTAACTCAATCTATGATGATAGGGTCCAACACTGTGGACGGTGGCGTACCGCATACTCAAGGTAGCCTTAAGTAGACCAACATAAACTACTATAGAGACCTTCACCACAGATTTTCATCCAAGGCGACAGTTTTATGTTTTGTTCTTGTCCTCTTTGGATTTTTGCGTTCCTATGACAACAAGGACACATCATCATGCTTTTAAAAGAAAGAGTAATCAATATTTCCTCCGATTTTCTAGAATTGCAACAATTTGACTTCGACACTATTCAAAATCATACTTTGGCCATTGCAGAATTAAAGATATCTAATTACATTTTTTAAAGTGTAATAATCCTATAAAAGTAACGTTAAACACAAATCTAACCATCATACTATATATAAGTTATGGAGGATCAAAGTACTATTTTGACAAGTGTGAAAATCAAAGTGTTGCAATTCCAGAGAATCATGGGGAGTCGAAGTCTGTGGATACAAACAGTTGGAATGCAACAACAGCTAGTAGCAACAACACCAATTGTCATTGCTACTAGTTGTAGCTTAATCGTTTCTGTTGGTAACCATAGCTTTCTTACTCTTCCTCTGAGTTTTGAAAACATGATAGCAGCATGTCACAGCATATCAAATTGAGATGAATCTGAAAACTAAGGTCCACATCAAGTGTCATAACTAGCTAGCACCAAATAAACAGCCAAAGCATCCTTGCCTGGTTCAATGATTAGTGCTGCTGTCCACTTGTTTTGTTCCCTTCCAGAGTACTTCGATAGTGTTTTTGATATATATGAGAAATATATTTCAGAGACTTCTGATGCATCCCTGCTTTTTGAGAAAACCTCCTCACGCAATGCAAAGGCTGAACAATAATGCAGGTTAAATAACTAGAAGAAGGCAAAGGAGATATAAATATAAGAAAGACTGCCAAACTTACTTAAATTTTCCAGCTTATGTCCTTCAGATTGAAGTTCGTCAGGTAAAAGAAGATTCCACTTTCCACAATGCATGTAAACAGTTGGTGGATCTATGAAAAGACCTCTGCCAATGTACCTACAGAAATCAAAGCGTAAATAGATGCTTATCAGGAGCTGCAGACAGTACTAAGAGGCCAAAAAGGCACAACCATCACGTTTTCAAATTCTATAGGACCACTGAATTTTACATTGCAGGTATAGAAAATATAGATTACAGTTTTCCTTGTTTAGTTCCAAGAAAAAACATCATCAATATCCAACTTGCGACCATTGCGGAAACATTTCTCATCATTAACACACTGAACTTGTGTCTAATCGGTTAGCATTGTCGCAAGTCTATTGCGATTCACAACAATAACAACAACATTATCCTAGTGCCTCAAAGGCTCCCGGCTATGGCGAGGTAAGGTGGAGTTGGATGTACGCGAGCCTTACCCCTACCCTACCCCTATGTTGAAAATATAGCGATGCTGCTTACACACAATGTAAATTGCGTCAGAAATTGCAGTGGCAGTTTTGAGAGCCATTTTGCTTTATCCAATTATGCCTCACAAAATTGTCTCTATTGCGATTTAATAAAAAATAAAACATGTAATCGAACATCACAATGTTTCAACTTCCGCTGAGATTGATAGGCTAGAAGAGCCAGTGACAGTCGCAATTTTCAATAACTCCCCATCCGCACTTTCTCTCACTAATCCAAAACTTTACGAAGTTTCCTGACATATCCACATTACATTGCATAGAAATGGGAAACCAAGATCTAAATTCTGCTCTAGATATATTAGATAATTTCTGCTCTGATGTCATAATCATACATGCCGTAATACTCCTATTCTACATTCTGATGATATGATCTTTTTGAAGCATGTGAGCCCGTATAAAGTCCCTTAGATTGTGGATTGTTTTAGCAATCAAGGTCCCCGAGCTGCAGACCAGCCCATGGCCCTACCTTCCAACCCGATTGGTTGAAGACTCACGCTCTACAGTTTCAACAAAATAAGTATCTACTTAATAATGGATATATAGACAAATGTTTTGATCCTATGTATTGTCTCACACTAGAAACATAATTGCAAAATTCCAGCCTGTACCCCTATGGTTTCAAGAATTCACAAGTTCAAGTAAAGTTTTATCGTTATACTCTTTTATGAGAGGGTTAATTTTAGGTTATCATGGTCAAGGATGCAATGCATGCATTAGTAAATCTAGTTAGCATACCAAGGTTGCTGAAGAAAGCCAGTGTAGGACGATGGTGCTTGCGCTTCCATAGCACCCAATGTGTCACCGTGATAAGACCCTTTGAGGGCCAGCACCTGCTTCAAGTCGATATAAGAGAAATGAATAAGACCAAGGTGAAAGGCAGGAAAAGGTTTCATCAACTGAAATAAAATAAAAAAAACTAATTAAAAAAAAAAAAAGGGAGAGAGAGTAAAAAACCAATCATGATAGCAAAATCAAATCATATTTCGTGCACATATTTTCTAGCCATTATTAGAAAAGTTCAGAGAAAATTAATCTATCTGTGACATTGTATCATCTAACAACTACACACAATGGAACTTGGGCACTCAATGTCTGAGCAATACTCACAACAAAAAACGTCAATATCACCTAACATTGAGCAAGTGTCTCCAATCTAAAGAAGATAGAGATCAAAGTTGACTTGAACAATTAAAAAACCAACTAAACACAACGAAGTCAAATTGAAGAGGACTACTCACCCTAAATTCTACAGATGTTTTGGATTTCTGGTCTGAAATATCCAAGATCATATCATGGTCATGCAAGAATTTGCGAAACGCCATCTTAAGAGCAACTTCAACTGCTGTTGAGCCATTGTCTGAAAAGAAAGTTCGAGAAGCCCAACCTGTCCATGAACAATACTGATTAAGGACACCTCAAAACTGGACATTGATAGAATGTGACATAACTTCTCAAGAGAATTTATATGTGATGAAAATCCACCACAAGATGAATTGGCTCTACAGTCAGGCTAAATGTGCAAAGTCATCTGAGCAGAAATATAATTTTCCAAATGAACAAATTATTCAGATATAACTATAGTTTTGTGACAAAGCAGTACTCACTTATTGACACTTGCAGCTATCAATCTCTATATAACATCTAATGCATTACTTATAACAACATCAGACAACTTAAAAGAGATAAATATTATAAGAGGGAACTTAGATCAACCACATCTATGAATTTTACTTGTAGCGGTAATAGAACGTGGGGGCAGGAGGGATTTTTGGGATAGAATAGTGTAAGTGGGAATGTTCGAAGATTCGTGGAGTGCAAATAGTCCTTCTCAAAACTATTAGTTCACTAAGGAAGATTCGTAAAGACACCCAGCACCCTTGTCTTGAAGTGGTTATCTGATACACATGGCAATCCACGATGACCAACAACAAGCCTGCATCTTGTCATTGATTAGACCAGTTGAATTCAAACTTCTAGAATGCCTTGTAGCCTGAAGAGGCTAGTTAGGAGTGCTTCTGAAATATGAATTTTACATGTACACATAGACAAGAAGATCCCATTACCTTTCCCAACTCCATCAAGCAAAAGCTCTGCACAGTGTAAAGCTGGTTCATATACATTCTCAGGAAACATTACATGCCCGTATCTTGCAGCAGCATATCCCATATTTCTTGCCAATTCAATCTGAAACCACCTAGATTAATAAACAACATTAAAGAATGTACACGATATAGAAGAATCTTTTACTTTCTTTCCACAAGCACAAAATTCATATCACAGATTTCCACTGGAGGAAAACGCTAACATCATGAGACCAGTAGGAAGACTTAATTTCACTCTCTATGAGTTTACTGACTGAGTTACTATTTTTGCAATACAAATAATCAAACCATGCATAGTTTAACGTTATAAGATACTTCAAAGGTTAGGGTGACTCTTTAAACAACAAAAGTATGCGCAAATTTCCTGTTCTGTTCCGGGTCCTCAATTATTTGAAGCAAAAGAGATGAAAAATTAAATGATAGTACTACATATCCCAATAACCACATTTTTAATAATCTAAGTAATTTAATTTGAGTGGTTCTCAAGGGGGGAAAAAAAAAAGAGGGGAGGGAAAGGGAGAATGATGAATAATGGATAGTTTTTGGACTGCCAACTTTGGCAAGGGAGGAGAGTGTGTCCCTTACTCCCTTGCTCACCCTCCTTTCTGATTTGGAGAGTTTTGAGGGGGAGGGGGGAGGGGGGAGGCCCTTCCGTCACCTCTTCTTCTCCCGTTGTAATTTGCTCTTTTCTAGATAACCATTCGTCAAAAAATTCTCTCCCTTTCCTTCTGTACCAACCTATTTTTGTTTTCTATCCCAGACCTTCCTCTTCCACTTTGTCCCTCCCCTGCTTTTCCCTACAGTTTCTTATTTCTACAGGTAGGTTGTCTTTAATATTGGGTGATTCTAAAACTCTTGTCTACCTTTGTAGGGCTCAACTACTCAAATAGAAACTACCTCTCACAGTATGAACTCAAACTAAATTCAATCGTTCACCTTGGTCTTCAATATTATTGCTATCTATCTAAAGTTGTAAATCAAAAAATAACGAAAACAAAAGGCATTGCTATCTCTCAGCTTGTAATAATGAATTCTCTGAAACAAAAGTGTAAAAGAAACCGCTTATTAATGCCGACCAGTATGACCACAAGTAAAAAAGCAAATGTGGACTATAACCTGTAAGGTAGAGTCAGGGCCTTGTGTCCACCAACTAGCACATGCATCAAACTGTTCAGTTATAACATCATAATCATGAACCTGAAAAATTAGGAGTTGACATGGTTATTTGCAGAAAGAAGCTTGATGATAAAATGATACCAAATCAATATTTTTTTTGAGATGCTGATAAAACAGACTTGGTTCTTTAATAATCTTCTTGCAAAAGCCAGTTGTATGTTGGTTCCCAAATTGGATATACGTATCTTAAGTAGAATAAGCCAGAAATACAGTCACCTTATGAATTGCAAACTTTTCACCACAACGAGAATCTATTACAGTGATCTTTTCTCTAGGTACAAGCTGATGCTGCGTAAAAGGCCACCATAAAATATCTCCTGCCTTCTCTCGAATTGCATGCAATCTTTGTACTCGGTCTGAAAAAGCTGACATGAGTATTTGCTTGAGAGAATCGAATACACCACAGGATTTATCGAACCATTCCATCAGGTTGTCAGATGGATCTTGTGGAATAGGAGGTAGCACAAGAACTGGCACACTAAAACAATAGGACTCCATTAGGAGTGAAAGATAATAAATGATACAGAAGCAAAAGAAGGGAAAGCCAACTGGAGCATACTAAATCGTCTGAGAAGTATTTATCACGTCACAATACAAGTTTATGAAAGATGAAATATATCCAGTTGAGAATGTATTCTCCTAAGCTCTACCTCTCGATCATACTAATACTAAGATATTTAAAACAAAAGGTGATAAACTGAGATTTTATTTTAGACCGTTTCCCTTACCTTCATCTTGTGATTAAAAAAAAAAAAGCAAGGCTTTGGTACAAGATTAACCACAATAAGAACAAACATTACCAATTACACAATTATAAGCCCAGCAGATCAATTACCTATATTGTAGATAAGATGACAATGAGGCATCATTGGCAAGACCACCATCTTCGAGCACAAAAGCTGCCACATCATAGCCTCTGAGCTTTAAACTCTCATATGCTGAAATAGTCCCAGAAATGCCACCTAATTTCCCATCTCCAACGAGAATAGCAGGTAGACGGAACGGTCTGCAAGTGTTGGAAAGATACTAAATCACATATTAATATAAAGGAGTCAGATTTCACAGAAAGAGTTCTCAAAAAAATTAAAAATAAATAAGAACAGCCTCCTTATACTTCCCGCCTTCCCCTCATTTTAACTCAAACTCGAAACTCAACTCAAGGTGACTAAGTGAAAAATGTACAGAAAGAACAGCTGATGTCGTTCGACATGCCGCTAATTTTTATAGATTCAAGAAATCGACCTTATGTGCAAATTCAGCATGACATTCACTTCATTTACCCTTCATGCAAGAACTAAGTACCAGACTCCACAAGGCACAATATCAACAAGCTAATATTCTACAAACATATTTTAAACTTTTACAGAATAGCAACCATTACTTTCACTTTATAAAGAGATATTCGAAGGAAAAAAGCAGAATGCAGATAGAAATTCAGATAAACAGTCAAATCAAGAGCCATGTCAATTATGTGCATTACTACTGATAGATTTTCTACTCCCTTGACTTTGCAATTTTTGACTTAGCATAAAATTAAGGGGAATTGGGATATTGCATTGCAGAATAGAGTATTTGACCATTTTTACACTAAGTGAACATTTCATTAGATCTAGAAGTGTGCCCAAATATGGTCCGTCAAAAACTGCAAAAAATTGGGGCATTTGGATATGAATGGAGGAAGTACCGCATAGCAGAAGGAAACTACTGGGGATCAGATATTCACAAGCATCATATCCTCGTCGACAACTGAAGGAGGCCCTATTTGACTATTCCCATTACATATTAAGCACCGGAAAAAATATATTCTGCCATGCCAATCAGTACGCTCACCATCACAATATTAAAAGCATTTCCTAAAAGATGCAAAGATAATTACTTGTTGGAGCATTGCCACTCCCTAGGCCAATCTACTTCACAAAAATGCAGGAACACTCCTTAATCCTTACCTAGCCCTAACGGCCTAACATAAGTCGAACTCTATATTTAATGTAACTTCCTACATACGACTAGTTGAGTACTCCATACAAAAAAACAATTCCCAATTACTTTCTAGGAAGAACCATTTCAAAGGGAAGTAGACTTTCCTAGGAAATACGACTTCATAATTCATCCAATAGAAACATTAACTCTACAAATGAAATTTTTGTCATATATGCACAATACTTCCTAGTCCACAATTCACAATAATAAATAAACTTCACCATGAAGTTACCTACACAAATTCAAGACATTCAAAACCACAATGGTTAAAGTAAACAAAAAATCGCGGTAAGGGCGAAAAAAACTACCTATAAAGATCACATTGAAGGGTGCCAGAAGGAGCAGGACTAGCAACACCACCAGCTGTCTCAATCAACCCCCAAAATTCACCACCACCGCCGCCGCCGCCGCCGCCACCATTGCCACCCTCCCACAAACATTTCTCCACCAAATTCAACAACTCCTGATCCTCAACACACATTCCTTCTCTCTCCGCCGCCAAATGCGGCGACACCGCCTCCTTCCACGCAAACAACGTCTTACACACCAATGTGCGCCGCCGCTCTCCTCCGCCACCGCCACCGTACTCCGCACAAAACGTCTTCTCCTGGTACCAGTCCCTCACCTCCCTCGCCGCCGCGGTGGAAACATTGACAACGTGGTCAGAGGCGAGGAGTGTGGCGGCGTTGCTCCGCCGGTGGTGGAGGTGGCAGGCCTTTGCGAAAACGAAGCGGGCGTCGGAGTCGACGGGGAAGCCAGTCTGCGCCGGTTTAAGGTAGAGGAAGTGAGAGGAGGATGCGGCATCGGCATCGGCGGCGGCGAGGCCGGCGGAGACTAGAGTCTTACCGAGGCCGGTGTTGGAGGACCAGACGGTGTAGATAGGGTGGGAGAGGGGGAGTGTGGAGAAGTGGCGGGAAAAGTGGTTGCGGTGGCGGGAGAATTTGGTGACGGTGATTAGGGTGGTGTACATGGTGGTGGTGGTGGTGGACGGTGAAGAATGAGAGAGTGAGAGAGTTTTGAATGGGTTTATCGGCGACGGTTTTAGCGCCGAAGGATGAGGAGTTAGGTGGGTTAATTGGGTCCGATTTTATTGGTGTGGAGTTGGTGTATTTACTCATCTAACTAACCACCACTCCTTTGGTTCTTTAGGCCACATTTAATACCTCGGGCTTTATTTTTCCGATATGATTTGAATTGAAATCAAATTGATTGAGTGAATTTGGTTTGATTTGATACGAATTTGTTGAAAAATGAACTGCATCTCGACAATTTAGGATCTGTTTGGTATAGTTTTCTGTTTTCTGTTTTCTGTTTTTTTTTTTAAACCAAAGTCTTGTTTTTTAAAACCAGAAAAAATGGTTTTCAGTTTCCAGTTTTCATTTTCTATATGTCTATTATATGACCAAACAATTCAAAGTTAATATTGTAACTTATTTAGCTAAAAAAAAAAAAAAACTGAAAACGGCAGTGATATCGAACAGACCCTTAATAAGTGAACGTTGACTGGATTCAATTATTGTTATTTGGGTAATTCTGCAATGATTTGATTTGAATGAAACTGAGAGTTGATTTGATTTAAATGAAACTGAGATTTGATTTGATCTGATGTGGTATGAATTCATTATTTTTTTTTTTAAATTGAATCAACAAGATCTTAGTTGACACTACACACAAGTGAATCTTTTGAAAGGTTCAACCTCTATGATGTGGGTTATTGTGTCGAAGATCATGTCTCATAAATATGTCTATATAGTTGTTGAAGGTGATAATGTTTGAACCTAAATGATAAAACACTCTTAAATTCAATTTTAGATACTTGTTGCTGAAATTAGTACTCACAAAGTCACAGTGGATAAAAAGAAAAAATGATGGCCATGTATTTACTCGATAGTTGTTGAAGTTATTTTTGTAATCTCCAAAGTAGAGCCGGCCCTGATGGGGCGAGCCTCGCGCGACCCCCTTCCCCAGCAAGCCCATATCAAGGAGGGACCCAAAATTGTTGGGGATATAAATATTTCTTATTACCCTAATTAGTTTATTTGATAAGCAAATCGTCTTTAATCTTATACAATAAATGTGCAATTTATGTGCAATATATGCCGTTTTATAGTTACATATTTGTTTAATATTAGTTATCTAAGGGCACGATTTTACTTTTGCTCCAAAGCTTATTTTTTGCATTATCATATAGTTTTCGAAAGTTGTAATGTTTTGACGGTCCGTGGCTATTGTAATTGTATGGTGGACCGCTTGACCGGCAAAGGATTTATCAAGTCAATAATTTCTTTGCATATATGCTATAGTGCTCGAACGACTTAATATGCAACTCCAATTTAAAAATTTGAACCAAAAATTAAGGAGCTTTTAGTGCGTGGGTAACCCTACTATTCCTCTAGCTAACCTAACTCAAGTGTGTTGAACATGACTCGATCAGCCGTAACTCCCTAAGCCATGTATATGCCTAGATAGAGTAATTACTACGGAGTATTAAGCTAGTAGCTATAGTTTAAGAGATAATCTTTTTGTCCTTTTTTCTCTATAGCTAGATAATTAGATGTAGAAGAAATTTCACTCATGTTTCTTAAGGAAATTAAACTATATGTACTCGAAATTTCTAACTGTCTGAAAAATCGGAATGCATGGGAGGGAAGTCGTATATACTCATTTGGGAAGTCGTATATACTCGTTGAAAATTTTAAAGTATTTTAATTATCAACAGGCCTTGTGGGATACTGTCTCTCAATAATTTATTGAGAGACCAACCATGTTATTTACATCGTGACCTCTAACTAGTGACTATTATACTACTTTTGCTAATCGTTTTACTTAAGACTTTGACACTGAATCTAAGATTTGCAAAGGGGTTACTTTATAAAATTTTAGCTAAATTTATATCATGGGATCCTCCAAACTCATAGATAATGTAATTTATAATTGTAATCTAATACGATCACTATAAAGTCACTTTGTAACAGAGGATAAAAGTCTCTCAATAGATTATTGAAAGACCGTCTTGAATGAGACTTATATATATGCGTACTTAGTATCCAATGGACTTTTGTTGAAATTTAAGAATTAAGTTAAAGAAGTTCAAACTAACTTAATGTTATGTATAGTAAATACTACTCCGTATAGTATATTGTAACCAAAAAAAAATATACTATAGTATATTAATTAGTATGTAATGTATGTATCTAATCCACCACTTGGTTTAGTGATCTGTATTTTCTTGATTGTATTTCTGCTGATAAGTTAGGTGATACCCTGAAGACCTAACTTTTATCATTCTTTGTAACGCTTACCTTTCAAAAAAAGAAAAAAATTACACTATAACTTCGTGGATTGGTAAGACCGTGAGAAACTACAATACTCTTAAAATCGAAGGCATATCATATGCATCGATCATTTGTCAATGCTCATAAATACATACCCTTCCATTAGAATCTCATAAAATTAACTACATATGCAATCTTAATCAAGAAAACCGAAATATTAAATCAAGGACAATGTCAGAGGTCTACCAGCAATAATTTTACTACACTATCAAAATTTTACTACTCACACAATTAATTTTACTACCTGAATTTTTCATTACAATTAATTTTATTATTTCGATCTCAATTTTACTACCACTAACTCAATTTTACATTGTAGACAAATTAATTATGTCTATACTGTAGACCTTTAGCAATTCGCTAAATCCATACACTAAACTTCGTGGATATATTTTTTTTTTTTATAAAGGTAAAAAAGTTTAGGTTGATCCACGAGTGTAAGACCAAGCTAACTCATCCTTTCGGATGAGGGAAGTAAGAGAATAAAACGGACTCTCAAACCAACATGTAAGAGAGACAGGGATGAGTGCCCCAAATTGGCCATAAAGTCTGCGTATTTATTGGCTTCACGAAAGCAGTGAAAAATCTCTACTTTGTGAAATGAGGAAAGATCCACTAAATTTTCAATTAGATTGAAGATTTCCCAAGGAAGCTTCTAGCTATGACGAACTGAGTTAATCACGCAAAAGTTATCGCCCTCGATTATGCCAACAGTGATCGAACATCATATCACTTGATATGCCAGCTGCAATAAGCCCTATTTCGTCCATTTTATCAACACTGCTCGATTGATGACATATATGAAACCTACACTAAGCTAGTACTACTACTAATACTATAGTCTCTATTACTATATAGTATATACCAACAACATACGCAACATTATTACATGATCCCTTACTACATTTTTGATGTACCCTAAAACATTCACAATTTAAACATCAACACACGATGCACTTAATTACTTAAAGCCCTAAGCACTTAAATCATCAACTGATAATAAAGAGTTGTCCCAACTTAGCCAGAGTTCTCGAGTTTGATAACGGACTTTAATTAGTACACTAAGTAGCGTAATCTTGATAAACTTGTGTACTACTTTCAGACTGATGATGATGATCAAGAACAGGTGAAGCACCCCAGCAATTAGTAGAGTTGGATTCACTAGTAGACCACCAACCACCCATGCCCTCAAATTCATTCACCACTTTATCACTACCAAGTAGCTCATTAAGGTCTGTTTGGAAGCTAGGTACCCTTTGCATACCAGGGTATCCTTCATCAGTCTTCATAGAACCAGTTGTCACGTCTACAAAATTCGCGAAATTGTTGTTATTATTATCATCATTATTATGAATCGCACCAATGGAGCTATGGTCTGAGGATGGTGATCCATTGTTTAAACTCGAGTTCTCTAACTCCTCAACTTGTTGGCTATTAAGATCACTAGGGTTGTTTTCATGGGAGTGTAAGAGAGTTGTGGGATTTTGATGGAAGAAATCGAGGGGATTAGTATTAGTGTTGTTGTATGATGATAAATGTTGCATTTGGTTGAGAGATTGGAGGTTGTTTTGGATGAGTTTTTCTTGAATAAGAGGGTGTAACTTAGGCCAAAGTGTAGGATTGTTGAAGAAAGAAAACGAATTTTGGTGTTCTTGTTGATTTTGGAGTTGCATATGGAGTTGAAGTCTCTCCAAGGCCGAGCTGCTTAAGGAAGGTGGCTCCTCCTTGACGCCATTGATTCCACCTTGTTGTTGTTG
>JBBYHQ010000022.1:4191259-4214364 GCA_038382645.1 Spergularia azorica
CCCTAAGCTAATTGGATGATTTCAAACAGAATAAACCACATTCACAACAGCTCCAATTCAATCAAACCAACATCAAGAATCAACATTAGAACTAATCTTTCTTTTACAAATTTGAAGCTGGCACATATCTTTTTTCTTGGGATAATTAAGCTAAGTACACTTAGAATTCATTCAAATGGAATTTTATAATCGGGGAGAAAGATGTACGAGCTCATCTGGCTTAATTGTACTTCTCCCGCCTTAGGTTGAGAGTTTCAATCTCTATTCTCCACCCATCTCACCTCTAGGTCATATATATATGATGAGGAGGTTTTGGGTTGATTTGGTGCTTGGCCATCATTTAAAGTGTTTGAGACATGGCCGGGCTTTGCTCAAGTTAATGTAGACATCAAGGAGGAATCAATAATGTCCATGTTTAACCTTAGTGGTGTTTAGTTACATCCTTGATCAATACCAAATGACAATTAGAGTAGTCATCTATTCGAATTATCATCTGGAATACGGAGTATAGGATAACTAGTTCATGCATTAATCCTAACTAGTTTCCTAACAACCCTTAAAACAAAAACATCGGACGAGCTACAAATGGAATTTTTTATGTTCTTTAAGTACTTATAATATTATCCATCACTAGATGAACAGGTGTACATTCATATCGGAGATTTAAACTCAACAAACATGAATCCTAATTTGTATGTTCATACATTAATCCTAATTTGTATGTTCATACATTAATCCTAACTAGTTTCCTAACAGCCCTTAAAACAAAAACATCTTCGAGCTACGTACAAATGTAATTTGTATGTTCTTTAAGTACTTATAATATCATCCATCACTAGATGAACAGGTGTACATTCATATCGGAGATTTAAGCTCAACAGACATGAATAAACAAAAGCTGAAAGATAAACTTTAAAATGTTAATTTATAAATATGAGGCTACATATTGAGGCTACTTTACTAAAATAAATAAGTGAATAATCAAAAAGCTACCAATATTTTAAGTATTATCAGAAAATTACAAACACAAAGGCCCTGATTTTCCCAAAGAGAGAGTTGCACTCCACTCATTGACCTTGATTTAATGTTTTTAATTAATTTATTATAGTCCATCAAATTGGACCATTCATATTAAACTACAATTAAAATTACAATTATTTTTTATTAGTCCATAAAAATACAAATTAAAAAGAGGAAGCAAGGTCAAGAACCCATCCCCACATGAAAATTACAAAATAGAAGCTAACAAAATTTCAAAAGCACACTCACTCCCACAAATAACAATTTATTAATTAAATTGATTAATTAACTAAATTTAATAAATTAATAATGATATAGACTCAGATTTTTAGGGGTAAGAAAACATGCATCTGTTTGTCTTTTATTTCACCCTTAGAATCTCTGTTATTGAGCCTTTGGATTACATCATCATCAATGACTTTTCCAAGCTTTTACATGCATGAGAGCTGGTATATATGTAGTACTATTCATAACTAGATAAGCTTAAATTTTCATTGGTTTTCAATTAAGTTATGATACAGTGTAAGTACATTGCATAATCATGCATGAATCAAGGTCCAGGTTTTATTTAGCTAAGTAACAGCCTAGATGTGGCTTGTAAGGGGCCAAAAGTTATTAGGCTTTGGTTTTAGGAAATGGAATGTTCTTCTTGTTTGATTTTTCTTTTAAATTGGCACGCACCTTGAGGTTTCAATCGATAATTTCATTGTAATATTCAGATATTGTGAAATTTTGAAAATAAATTAGATTAGTAGGAATCCTCGTGTATATGAAGTTGTAAAAAATGTCGTAAAACATTGAAAAGTTGAAAAAACCTTAAGAGGTAAGTATGGAGATCACAAATGGAAATGACAAAAATATACTCCTATAGTCCTATAGCATAAAAATAGAAATTTTGAAAAACGACCTTGTGAAGGAAGGCTACATAGAGCTTAACAACTCATTAACATGCTTAATATGCAATACATTAATATGCTTAACAACAACGATTACTACTTTGAGTAACCGTAATAATGTGTAACTTTTGCAAATCCGACTTATTTTCAAAAGTAACTAATTTATAAGGAAGGCATGGCTCACATGTACGTGATCGTGCAATAACTATCTTTTGTTGAAACATCCTTATACCCGCATTCAATTCATTCAAGTTTGTTTACAAACATTATATACCACTGTACTTTTTATGAATGGGAAATTTCCTACAATGGTTTCTCTAAGCTAGAAAGTAGAAACCCATCAAAATTCTTGAACTACCGAGCGGCTTATATATTCTCCAAGCTAGAGGACATGCACAAAACATATCAAAATCCGTTGACTTAAATGATTAATTTCTAAAGCAATATTTCCCAAGTCAGACGCTCCTTCTTGCGTCATAGCAGTTATAATTAGTTGACACTCTCGAAATGCATATATTTACTCCATAATTTTTTTTTTTGGTTACTATATTTACTCCATAATTAATATGCATGTTTTTGAACTCCATATTCGTACCAAAACAATGCATATATTCTTGATATTGGCCTAGGGTTAGCAATGGAATGGATAGGTGAGTACACATAGGACAACGATAGCTTGTATTCGTATACGTTAAGTCTTATCAAGGGCTTTGTCATATATCTTGGACTAGGAATGAAGACTACAATCGTACTTCTGATATCCTGATACCAGCTGCTATTCCACACTTTAATTTTGCGGATTCTAATTATTTCATATAAAAGCTTTGCTATGGATATTCAAGTGATGTCATTTCGATAAAAAGTGATGTACTCTCCACACATGTTAATGGATGGAAGTACGTTGAGTACGCATGAACCATTTATCAGATAAACAATAACTAACTTAAGCTAAACAAGCAAGACAAATAATTGACTTTCAGCAAAAAGCTCAAGAGTTAGGTCAATCATCAGCAAATATAACCCAAGGGGCACGTCCTAGGACTCCTTAATGCTCACTTGATCATCGATCAAATAATGACTATGATGCAAAATTGCTGATGTCTAAATGTTTGACCCTCACATATAATACAATAATAACTTGATGTCTTCTCTCGGTTTTTTCTTTAAAATCCTGGTATATTCAAACAAAACGTAAACCACTTAGCTTTGTACGACATTGATCGATATAGATACCCGTCGCATTCAGTCTTGTGTTCGAGGCAGCAACCTCTATTGGCATTCAACCATCATGTTGGAGAAAAGAACACACGTAACAGAAACATTAAAATGTCAGTACAAATTGAATTATGCAGCTGAGCATAAAGTCAACCAGGAATTCGACAAAGAACAATTAACATAACTAGCAACTCAGATTGCAATTTGCAGACAAAATCAAGTGTTTACCTGCAGCAGGAAAATGGGACCAATGGACCATAGACGATAAATATGATATTAGTGATGATAAGGATGTGCACCACAAGTAATCAACTGTACTTCCTGCTATCTTAGAAGTATCTGAACTACTCCATGTATCTTTGGCTTGTACTTGAAGCCGCCTAATTGCGATTATTACCGCTAATTATCGTCCTGTTTCTAGTAGCAAATACGCCGTACTGGGGAAGGTATTGGTATATGCTAATCAGCCCCAGGGGCTAACCCCATACACGCTCAAAGGGACACAAGCTCGGAATACCACTTCAATCAAATTATCCGTACCCCCATTCGAGACACAATATGAGACACAGAGTGTGACGCGGGAAAAATGGTCCATGGTGTCCGACCAAGGGAGTAGAACAACGAAAAGTTTAGGAAAGGATATAGGAAAAAGGCTTTATCGCATAAACATGTACCATATAAACTGCTATTGAAGTAAGGAGAGTGTGTAGAGCTTTACAAAATCGTATGATCATAGATATGTTACATAGAGCTTGTTTCTAGGGTGAGTATCGAAAGGATTGACTGCAAAAGTTCCCAGCCAAATTTTCGACAAATATTTCATCATCATCATTTTCGTCACCGATTATAGTTTGTTGATTATGTACAGACCGCATCACAACTTCTGCTCAGGAAATGAAAATCCCCTCATCTCGACAGATCAATCGAGAATCCTTTCATCTTGGCAGACCACCTTCTCGTAAACATGCCATTCTGCACACAGGTGACATTTGCATCATGCAACCCTACAGAAAGAAATCGGAGTCTTAAATAAGAACATTATAACCTACAGGTCAACACAAGTGCAATTTATACCCGAGGAAAACTTACATTCTGTTTATGTTAGCACTCCAAGCTTCTGATTTTTCTGAATGTCCTGAATTGTGCAAACTTAGACCCGAAAGAATTATATATGATATCATCCTTAAGAAAAATATAGCAAACTATAGCAGCAACGCAAACTGCAGCATAGTTATTAGCTTCCATGTCTAGGGGCAGCAGTGGACCGCTAATAGGCATCCAAATCAGCAAAGCTGCGGGCTCCGTGCTAGCATCATTTGATGTTCATTGCTGCGGCCATACCCCTCAGCTTCTGAGAAATCTCTGGAAATGATGGCCTCTCTGCCGGGTCAGCTGACCAGCAGCTCTCCATCAAAGCCTTCCATTCAGGATCACACCATGTCGGAATTTGGGGACGCAGTGCATTATGCACTATGCCACCTACAATTAACATGCCAGGATTAGATAAAAAAGTTATAAGAAACTTCAGACTGGTAAAAGCTATATCCTGTCATATCTTCAGAGTAAAAACATAATAACAGCCGTAGGAAACTTCCATTAGCAAAAATAAAACACATCAAAAAAGACATCCAATGCTCACCAAGTGTGTTTCAAAAGTTCATATATGTTTATTTAAGTCATCCTAAGCACTCAACTCTTTCCCTGAAAACTGATCGTCCATGAAGTCCAAGGCAGACCACCAAGCATAGTCCACATTGTTACTCAGTAAAACAGGAATTAGACACACGGAGGTGCGGCATGGAACCAGACGCCAACTCAGCGGACAGTCGTGGACTTGTGGTAATCAAAGTCTGAAGCCTAACAGTGACATCAGCTAAGAGGCTAAAACTACCCATACTGAAGGAAGATTACCACGAAAAAGAGAAAACTAGCTTCGATATTCCTAACTAGATGGGCTCCTAGTCCTCTGAAGTTTTTCTGATTCTCTGAATACGAGAATTGAGAACGATTTCTCCACAGTGGAACAGCTACACATCACGCATGTGGATATAACTTTTCCCACATAAACTACAGTCTATAGTACATACAAGTCCTCTGACCTGTCTTCTTTTACAGCTTGTTAGGTAGGAAGAAGTCTTAATCAATTCAGGAGACCACAAACATAATCCGACGAACATACAAAATGTCGTGTTTTGGACAAAAAAAAAAATCCAATATGTAATTTACAATCCACAAATCCACCAGTTCCAACTTTGATGGGTAGGGTAAACCGATTAAAGTTATTATTGTCTTAACCACATTTCAGGACATGAATCGGCAGTCAGCATAATAGCTGAAGCACCCGTATATCAGGAGCATAATCACTAGCAAAGAAAATGATTGTAATTGCTTAAATTTTCAGATCTAGATCATGTGAAACAAACATTCGAGGATCTTGTGTACCTACCAATGATAGAAGCACAATGCATATCTTTGTAAGGTTCCTCCCCAGTAAGCACCTCCCACATCACAATTCCAAATGAATAAACATCAATCTACAGTTCATGAAAAGATTAGTCAAATCAGAGCTGCAAAGAGAGATCAAGATTCATTAGAACAAAAATGCATATTGGATATCAACTTCAACCCTTACCTTCTCTGTCACCATATTGCTCTTCCCACTAAGTAGCTCAGGGGCCATCCAAGGCAAAGTCCCACGAACACCACCCGAAACCAATGTACTCTGCTTCACCTTTGACAAGCCCAGATCACCAATCTAGAAAGAATTGAAACATCAGATTTTACTTAATCTTGGAAGAGATAGCATAAGCATGATCAAAGCGTTAGAGAAAAATTAAAATAGAAACTAACGCCAGATAAAATAACCAAATGGGTTTTGACTAGGGAAACAAACCAATAATAATGCAACAGTCACTTAATCCGATATTAGTCTCTAATTTCATAACAAGGGTAAAGTAAACTTTTGAATATTCAAATAGAGAAAAACTACTTGCAAATAATAATACGAAAAGATTGAAAGAAACTCAGACCCATGTGTCCTACAACACTCGAGCCAGTAATTGGAGTTGCAAAATGGTTGCTGGAACACACGTAAACCCATGCAGAGAATGACATGAGCAAGGCAGGTGCTTACTGGCTCAAGAGCACATAGCCACGGACCCAGGCAAAGGTGGCTCATGTCCCACAAATACCTAGAACTAACCCACATATGCAGATCACGACATGAGGATGACGTCTGTGGAACACATATATGCAAGTTCATTCAGATACAGGGATCTACTTGAAAAATGCAACAAGTGCATGTCTTGAAGAGTCCCTGTGTCAACAAGCCTAATTTCTTTTCCTCCCATCTGTTATTCTCTTTTTTTTTTTTTTCTATTTAATAAGTAACACCCAACTGTGTCTAATAGTGTGCATGACATATGTTATGCACATTTGGACCTGTAAAGCTGTAAAATGGTGTACAACAGCTTGTCATCACATCAGCACACCACAAATCAGTAAAGACTAGAGACTGTAGCATGCTAAGAAGTTGACATTGTCATCCAAATCAATTTGTTGATAGCAAATAGGTTATCATAATCTTAACCAATGGCCAATGCGTTACAGAGGCAGCATGCTCTCACATACATCAAATATGAACAAATGACTCAATGAGCGTACCATCCACGATAACTAGTGACCAAGAGTAAACGTAGTACACACCCGCTTCAGAAACTGAATAAAGTAAAAAAAGAACACAAGGTAGCACACTACCTTACACACTGGTCTATGAGGATCCCTCATGTTGACTAGCAAATTTTCACACTTCAAATCAAAATGTACTATGTTCTTTCCATGCAAATACTCCATTCCAAACGCAGCATCCATAGCTATAATGAGTCTCTTACGGCGATCAATTGTTCTGCATTGAAACATTTACAACGACAATTTCTGTCATTAATCAATTCCAAAAAGTTGCTCAGAATAAACACTAATCACTCACTTGCTGGGAGTCAAGCCAGAGCCCCTATAAATCTCTACAACAACCAGATCAAAATAGAGACTCCAGAATTTTCAATTATGAGCATATGAAAAAATTAGTTTGACAGTTACCTGTCTTTCTTCTGCAAGTACTGTTTCAACGATCCATTAATCATGAATTCAGTGACTGTGGCTAATGAGCCATCAGGACCATCACGTACTATACCATAAAAAGACACTACATTTGGATGATGTAGTGAACTCATTATAAGAGCCTCCTTCCAAAAGTCAGCAATCTACAATATACCAAACAATACACAATATGAAGATCAAGTCGTCAGAAAAGAGAGAAAAAAAAAAGGTGGGGGGGGGGGGGGGGTTGGCTAACATGGATCGTCATAAATAACCGTTATGTGCAGGCCATAAAAGTCAAGGACGTTATGAACAACTTTAGAAAGTAATGAAAACACGTTCAGGAAGAGTTTTCAAAATCCATCAAAATAAAATATCAATGCTGAGGAATATCCCCAATAAACTCAGGAGAAGATGTCTCTACAACCCCAGAAATGTGAAACCCACCCGTTTATAATCTTTAGAATTCTTCAAAACCCATTAAATAGCATAGCCCTCTCTCTTAAACTCAAAATGGGGCCTATGGATACGGGGAGTGATACCCAGAAGAATCTTCCAAGAGATTGCCAAGGCAAGATCAGTCTTGAACAAACAAACTCATTCTAAAGGATGTCATTCACCAAATTCACTCAATTAGCAAACTGCTCGATAGCTTAATAATTGCCACTACGCACACTTCAACACCAGTAATTTCATCAGCCTCCACACTTAAACCACTAAACGATCTTTTCTCCCTCATAAGATTTTGTCTAACCACTCCATAGACACACTAGACTGGACACTACTCCAAGCCACCCAACATGTCCCTGCCCACAAAACCCTCACTAGACCATGGATGCTTTGAAAAAAAAGACCATACTCTATGGTGAATGTTTATTCTCAACCTGACTACACCTGCACCCTCCAATATCTTAGTGGAACTTATTCTCCCTGACCATCTCATAGGAAACTTAAGATTACAGCCTTCGTACACCCTCATCATTTTCATCCTCTCATTCACTGTCTTCATCTTCTTTTAGATTTAGAGTCTACAGAGAGTTCCACAGACACCTAGCACCTAGTGAAGATGAAGTTACCTTCTTCACTGTGTCTGCTGCAGGAGTAATAGGCAAAGTACAAGCAAATAAAGAAGCCATGAAAGAAAATCATGAAAGATAGTTTTGTAAAGTGGAAGCAGATGGACTACTCTAATGCTAAAACCTTTAAAATAAGTTGTATGCTTTTTCATCTTCCTTCAAAATCTAATTTTCATTCCTTTTCTCCCTTTGAACACAAAAGTATACTATCGGACAGAAGAAGCGAGCCAGTGTACTCCCTACATAACAACCATATTGAAACAAGGCCTATATCTATGTGATGTGCTTCAATCGGAAGTTGTTTAGCGAGTGCACATTGGTAATGGTAGCGGAGAGGTGGATTAAAATCATCAACAGAGTGTCAGATAGCATCAAAGCAAATCAGAAATCGACATACCAAGCGTTCCCTTTCAGAAGGTCGTCCAGCAAAGCAGCTGGCTTTGATCCTTTTTATAGCTACATCGGAGCCCTTCCACTTCCCATGGTAAACTGCACCATAAGTACCAGTGCCAAGCTCTCGGATCTCCTCAAGATCAGAGTTCTTAATGGTCTAGATAATGAAGGAAAGAAATTTATTAATTTGATTCAAGAAGCATCACAAAGTGTAAGCATGACAGCGAACTTAACGTACAGACAAAAGTCAAACAAGAAGATGCTGTAAGAGATAAGATGTCACTTCCGAGATACACTATGATATCTTAGTGTTTAGTGAAAACTGGCCACCACGTGTTGAAGGGCATCGTCATGATGCAAAACAGAAGCATTCTATGCTGCTTTAATGAAGAAAGTCATCAGCACCTATTCTCCTGTTTACAAATCAACTCCGGAGCTCTATTCTAAAATGGCTTGGTATGAAATAGCTTTGGTCTTTAAAGAAGAAAATTAGATGGGTGGAATGAACACAACAATTTTACAGACTTTGCAGACCTAGCTCTTTAAGCAGTCATTTATGGTGGTGGCAGGCACAAAACCAGAATTCCTCAATCCTTTCACTTGAATCACTACTAACAAAGAGGTGGGGGGGGGAGCAAAAACAAAAGGCAACCTGAAGTCCTTTGGCAAAGGCTTCATCTTCAGCTATGGTATGCTCAATCTTAGTATCATCAACATTTTCATCATCAGATACAGCCTCCGATTGACCCTCAATGTCCTGCAGCGCAACTCAAAGTTAACCACATCAACAGCAAATAAAAACAAAAAACAAAACAGTAAATGCCACCACTATGTACCAATCTTAAGTTCCCAACCCACAGAACTTTCACCAAGCTGAGATGTATAAGAATAAAAACGAAATCATAAAATAAAAATTTGGTCAGACTCTAACCTGTGTTTCTGTTTCATCAACATTACCCAGCTTCTTTGGTTGATCCAGCAAGACAGCACCTTCGCTTTCTCCATGAGCTCTGGCTTTCACCATTTCAACACTCTCCATTTTTGCTCTCTTGGCAGAAGCAATCAACTCAGGCAAGAAACTCAAGTCTTCGTTCTCAGCCAGAGGATTAGGATCAGTACTGGTGACTCCTGGCATGATGCCATTTATGACCTGATCCCCGGCCTTTATGTTATCTGCGTCTAAAGCACTAAATGCTGCCACAGCAGAATTCTTTTCAGCAAAATTGTTATTCTCAGCAGGGTACGCACCATGTAAATCTGAGCGCTCAGCGTCTCTTATGTGAGTTGGTTCACTTGCTTCATAATGAAAGCTTCTTTCGTCAAATCTGGCCTCAATGTTACCAGTGTTATCTCTTTGCACCGGAGTGTAACCCGTACGACCCCCATTCAATACATTTGGAGGTAAGTCAGATGATCTTCGCTGTTCCGGAGTAGGAGGAACATTCAGCATATTTGGTGGGTTTCTCAGATGATTTTGAACAAATGTCGGCTGAGTTTCCTTAAAAGGAGCACCAGGACTCAAAATCTGGTTGTTGGCATAAGGATATTCTCGCATAGTAGACCCATCAACTCCCACCATCCTTTGGGGGGAATCAACCCAAGGACTATGATCACCCCCATTGTATAACCCAGGACTGCCCTCAACATTGCTCCTACGAACTACTGTGGTAGAAATATTGTTCCTGGGCTGAATATTATACGAGTCATATACAGGAGGCACATGCACTGGCGCAGGGGCATTTCTCCAAATCGACTGTGCAGAAGGACTGCTCTGTAATAATTGCTGAGGAACCTCCGCTCCATAAGAATATGGCACATTTGATGCAGGCACGCGACGTTCCTCCAAAGGGCTATGAACATGTGATCCAGAACCAAAAGCCTGTCCATGATATATCTCACCTCCCAAATCAGCACCACCACGAATGTAGCGTGGATCTTCGTACCGTGTATACGTTGTAGGAACAAGATTCCCATCAGGTAAGTTACTGTGTCCTACAGGGGTGTTTGTGCCTGTGCCACTAACGGAGTAATGTTCACCTATCCTCCCAACTCCCTGCATCTGTACTCTCTGCTCATCCATCCGGAGCTGCTGATTTTGTAGCATCCATCCTCTATCTGAAAATTGTGACTCATTCTGATGTGGAAGAGGATTACCCTGATCTCTATTGTAAAGCACAGCACCTTCCCGTCGTGGAAAACAATCACCACACACGTTCGAAACCTGAGAGAATCCATTTCCACCAGTGGCCTGCTCTGGATGAGACTGCTCTTCAGGCTTCCAGTGGAAGTCAGAAGAAGATGGATTCCTTTGGAAAGTCACCTTGCAATGCCCACAGACATTCGCACCATCAACAGCACTCGGCCCATTAAGTATATTGCCAGGGAATCCACCCTTGTCAACAGGCATTCCTCCAGCCGGCATCCAAACCACATTCTCAGAAAACTGCTGAGGCTGATCATATGGCATTGGACTATTCAAATGATGACCAAAATTATCAGGCACTTCTTGTGATGGACCACGAAAGCGATCAGAGGAAGGTGGTGATGGATTTTCCATAAACGTACGCCCATCATGAGGTCCCCCACCACACCTCGGGGAATAATAAGCAGGACTCCAAGGAGCTTCCTCAGTATACCGTTGCTGTGCAACAGAACCCGAATGCTGCCCTGACCCTAAACTCGGAACAGCAAGCTGCCTCAAGTTATACTGAGGCATACCCATCTCAAAATTCCTCTGATTATGAACACTCCCATCAAGATTCATCGAACTAAACAACTGATCCGCAATCTGAACCTCATCAACAGGCGTCAAAACAGGTGAATCACTCATCAACTGCGGCCTCCTATAATCAGGGGACTCACTAAGACTATTCAAAGCATCAACATACCGTCTCTCAGTATCCCTCTCATCCGCATCCATAAAATGGGGGGACACATCCTGCTCAGGGTGCGAAAACAAGAATATCCTAAGCCTCGTAAACCCGTCCCCAGCCCCCAATTTATCATACTCCTCCATCATATTAGTCACATCATCATCATTCACAACAGAAACAAGCGCATCTAAGTCCTCATCAGGCTGCTGATACTTCAAAATCGCCGCCCCCTCGTACATCTCCCTCATCCTCCCCATCAACTCATTGTACCCTACCTCCCTCGGCACACTCACAATCCTCGTCTCTCCCCCTACATACCTTAGCTTCCCGTCTTGCGGCCGCGGTAATATACTTCCCCCAAAACTACACAAGAACTTAACCCTAACATTCCCCTCATCACCCGCCCCCACCACCACCGTATTCGTATTCGTATTCGAGTTCAAATCCGACAAATTACCGCTACTACCAACATTATTACCACTGCTACTGCTACTACAATTCATCATAGCAATCATATTAACAGCTCTTTTGTAGATTATAATTCCACAAATCTCATATTACCAGAATTACCAACATTTCATCATAATCACAACGTATTACAACATATAATTATATAAACGAGATAAAATTAACCCAAAGTTTTGATATATTACCTGACTGGGGTAAAAATTAGGGTTTTCGAAATTAGAGAGGAGAGAGAAAATGGTGACGAAATTGGGGATGCTGATGATTGATTGAGGACCGCCCCGCCATGGGGGAGGAGAGAGAAAAGAGAAGCAGGGAGAAGATGCGATGGGAAGATGCCAGGTAGCGGGACACGTGGCAGTCCCTACATTACTGGAGTTTTTTATTTCCCCGCTACTTTTTCACGCGCTTTATGAAGAGCGTGGGGATCACTGGAGTTGTGATTGGAGGGTTTTGTTGGAGTATGCGGCGCGTGGAGTGGGAGGGTGGGGAAGTAAAAGAGAAAGTGGGGACCACGGTACTTCTGTTTTTTGTGTGTTGTTTTACTCTCACTTTCACCGCAGTTATTTTTTTTGTTTTTTAGTTTGGGGGTGGGGGGGGAGGGAGTGGTTTTATTTTGGGCCGCCTATTTATTTCCATTTTCAAGGTGTTTTAGGCCACGAGAAATGCACGGAGATGATGTTGAGTTGAGAATTGGTACTCGGTATTAGACCTGGATTGGGTCAGTTTGGATCGGGTCAATTCGGATGTAAAATAAAGTTCGGGCTATTTCGGGTTTGGGCGGGTTCGAGACACTTCGGGTCTAACACTTTTCAGGTCAATTTCGGGTACGAGTCAGATTATTCGGGTTAGTTTGGGGCGGGTTAGTTCGGGATGAGTCAATTCGGGTCTAGCTGAATAATCGAGATGAATCATTATTAGATTTGTACTATTTACGTTTATTTTTCGATTGATTGACCAAATATACGTGGAAAAACATTAAATCAAGTTGTTTACTTCCTGTTTGGTATCGTTTTCTGTTTTCAGTTTTCTGTTTTTTTTTAAAACCAAAGTCCCGTTTTTGAAAACCAGAAAAAGTGGTTTTCAGTTTTCAGTTGTCAGTTTTCATTTTCTATATGACTATTATAGACCCAAACAATTTAAATTTAATTTTGTAACTTATTTAGTTAAATTTTTTACGCAAAAAAAAAAAAACAAAAATTGAAAACGGCAGTGATACCGAACGGGCTCTTAGGCACTCGTTTCATGTGAAGAATAAGAACATTATACCATATAATATACTCCGCTCACTTTATATGATATGAAATTGATTTGTGCGAAATGTTCGTATCACTAAATTAGACATATAGTATGGGGAAATATAAAAATTCGAGTCAATTTAGTACAGGTTTATTTGCTAGTATACTTTTCCCATTTGGAAATGGCACAAAGACTGAGAAAAACAATATAATATGATAAAAAGCTAGTAATCCGACCAAGCTTGAGTGGCTAGATGAAAAGACATAAATACCCTTGAGCTTGAGTGAATATATGAAAGGACATACATACCCTTGAACGGGTTTGACCAGTAGGGTTGTTCATTTTGGTTAACCAAACCACACCAAGGTTAACCCAAATTTTTGTTAGACCTTTCCCTCGAACCGAAAAATTCAGTTAACTTAAAATCGACGGTTATTGCGGTTAACCAAACCACAACATACATTTTTTAATTTTTTTTCCCTAAAACAATAAATCGGTTACAAACAGTGACTTGATTTCAATTAGTCGAGGCGCTAAACATACATAAATACATACGTTGACCTTTCCTTGGCTTTTCAGGGAAAGTCGAAATTAAATAATCGAGTGAATTACCGAAAATACCCCAAGAATCATCAACAATCATCATCATCCTGAGTAATCAGAAAAAAGCAAACAGGAGCAAGAAAACCCAACAAAGAAACCCAAGAAAAGATTCGTCTAACAATGGCGGCGAAGCTTCGAGTTTACGCCTCCAGAAGTTCTCCCATCACTACATGCAGGGTACATGTTGTCGGAGGTTTGGAGGAGTATCTTAAGCTCAAGGAGCCCAACTGGTTTTTTCATCTCTTCAAAATGTGGAGCTTGAAGATGTTGCCAAATTCTGATCTGAAAACGTTTAAAAACCCATTTATGTAATTCTACATATTCACTAATGTTATCAATATTGTAACAAAAAAACATAGCCATTTAATGTTGGACTAGTTTTCTACTGAAATCTCTACAATTAAAATGAGAGACACAAAATGGAGGAAATGGAAGAGAAAATGATTATAAGATCCATTTGTTTATCTCCATCGAAACAAGCTATCAATCACTCTCACCCAATTGAGTCTACTACGAGAGTGAAAGGTGTGATTCATGAACTGTTCATAAATGTGATTTTATATATGATAATTTCAATTTAAACTTATCTTGAGATCTGAGATTAATGTTTATGCAAAGCAGAGTTTGAATTGAATATCTCCAAGACAAAAATACATTACGCCATATCAACGTTAAATTTGAATGTGTTCAAAGCAAAAAGAAAACTTTAAGATCTTCTCTAGAAAACAATATACTTATCTTATTTTTTTATCCAACCTCTCGTGGATTTATTTATTTATTCACGCAAGCCACAATTGGGTCACTAACAATTTATTTTTTTAGGTTGATTTAAAGTTTGAAGTAGTTTTTGAGTCTGGTCATGCCCGCCCTAATTATATCATTCATACAGAGGATGCATAAAATGAAGAATAAAGAGTAAAATTCAAGAAAGAACATGATAAACAGACAAAACAAAAGGTAAAGTGTAGAACAAGATTGATTGATACATACATGGAAGGAGGCAGCAGCAAACAAACTCCGATGCTTCTGGAAAACTTCTTCAGGATCAACAATACCAAGCTCCGACCTTGCGTCGTCCATCAAAACCTCGAGATTAGAATTTGACAACATCTTCAAACTCCATCTTTTGAAGAAACGGAACAACCAATTAGGCTCCTTCATCTTGAGATAATCCTCCAACCCTTCAACAAAGGTCCACTGCTTGAAGTGGTCGGAAAACTTGCGTAAAGTGGAAGTTTCGTCGCCATTGTTAGACGAAGTTCTTCGGTTTGTTTGCTGGGTTTTCCTGCTCTTTGCTTTTTTGAGTTTAGTCATGATGATGATGATTCTTGGGGTATTTTCGGTATTTTGGTTGATTATTTAATTTCAACTCTCCTGAAAAGCTAAGCAAGGGTCTGTGTATTTATATATGTATATGTGTCGATCGTTTAGATTAGGAAAAGTGAGCGAGAGCGAATGACTTGTGTTAACCGAAATTTAATCAGTTCGGTTAACTGTAATAACCGAACGATTTTCAGTCAACCAAAAGTTCCGGTTTGAGGTACGGGTTGAATTCAAATTTCGATTAACCGAAAAGGTCGATTCGATCTGTGTTCAAAAATTCAGCCGAATCGAATTTTGGGTTGGCCTCGGTGCGATTTGTTTAACCGAAATGAACATCCTTATTTTTTTTAAGGTTGATTATACTCAGTAGTTTGAATTTCAATTCATTATTGTGGTAAAAGATATAAGCCTATACAAATAGAAAATACACTCTAAAATATTACATAGTACTCCCTCTGTCCCAGCTCAAACGCCTCATATTCCATTTCGGGACGTCCTACCTCAAACATCTCATCTATTTTGCGACATATTTCTCTCTCCTACTTTTATTAAATTATTACATCCTCTCTCACATCCTCTCTCCTACTTTTATTAAACCCCACATTCTCTCTCTTCCTTTCTCCTAATATTACCTCACTCCACTTATTATATCAATTTTTCTTATTCCACTACAAAAACGCCTTGGGGCGTTTGAGCTGGGACGGAGAGAGTATATGTACATCCTCCTATGATTCCATAACACCACCTAACTCCTTAGCAATTATTAAGTCCAAGATAAGGTGACTTAGCCCCTGTTTGATAGGATTGCATCTTACTGAACTGAACTGAACTAATCTGAACTGATCGATCTGATCTAAATGTGTTGAAATTTTGATTGAATTTCAACGAATTAGTATCAATTATGGACCAACTACATTGATAGAAATTTGTACATTTCTGATTTGATCTGATCTGATCTGAATGATTCTGAACTAATCTGAATACTACTTTTATTAAGTTCTATCAAACAGGGCCTTAACCATGCTCGGATTTAATATGTAGAGGGGCAAAGATTTGCTGAAAATCTGACTTGCTGAAATCTGACTTGCTTTTCATACTTTAAAACCAGAAACATTTAGTTTTTTTTTTTTTTTGAAAGATAGAATTGTTTAGTTTTCGATACCATATCATTGATATATTCGCAACATTTACGGTCAATCACTTGGTATCGTAAAATTACACTTCCAACCTTGAACTTTAAACTTCAAGCCAAAATGTTGCTATGGCGTGTGGTATATAAGTAATCCGAATTATCTGTTTCTTGTTCAAAACTTCAGGTTCAAATTAATATTAACAGATGTGTTGTGTATTTTATTTAACCGCAAGCGTACGGGTTATCGTAGCAAACGGGTCGATCTCAGGGAGGTGGAGTTCAAGTACTAGTCGATCTAGATTACGAGATATCTACGCTAAATATAACTTTGGATGATTGTGTGAATTAAATTGACTACGAAAATGATGTAGATTAGACAAGGTTTAAAAGGCTCTAGGGCGATAGACATCCCCCTGACATGCATGACTCAATCGTAATTCCCGCTAATAGGCCAATCCAACAATTATAAGGTGAGCTTATGCTAACAAATGTATAGTAACTAATATCCCCTCCCGGGCTCAATTATATCTATCTATTACATGTAAGGTCCTACTCCCATAGGTAAATCACAAGCAATAAAAGCATTACGAACAGCATAACAACGCTCAATTATCATTCTAACATACTCTCGTAAGAAGAACTCTAATTCAAGTTAAGGTAGCTCTAAATCGAATCTCAACTCCCGTATTTTAATTCAATTAGCAAAATCAAGCAATAAACGAATCTAATCTAACCTATAACCTCCGCTCCCGCATTTCGATTATAGAAGATAGGAAAAGCAATTGAATGATAATAATCCAACCTTAACAAGCCCTAATTAAACCACATTCATGACCTAAAATTGGGAATTAACACTAAATCAATACATGTTAGGGTTCCGTCGAACCCTAGATAGAGGACTACTCACTACGCATGATTGAAACAATAGAATCAACAATCAAACAAGAGAGCATGATTAAAAGTAAATTGAGAAAGAGAAAATACTGAATTCCGTCGTAAATTGATGAAAATAGGTCTTCAAGAATAACGTACGTCGTAGTCTTCTCTAGGGCTTGAGTGCAATAATAAAACCAAGTCTAACTTTATAAATTACAGAAAATAAAGGGTTTATATAGTTTCCCCAAAATTATAACGAAAATAGGAAATAAACTAATAAGGAAATAAGTGAGTTCGGGTCGTCTGCGCTAGCCACGGGTCGTGGCACTTTGTTCCTTCAATCGCCACGGGTCGTGGCTAACAAAATATCAGAATCTCAGAGATCATAAAGGTCGCTGCCCCAGCCACGACTAGTGGCATTTTATGCCTTGCTCAGCCACGGGGTAGTGGCACCCGTATTTGCGCCTTTTTGCATCTTGTCTTCAATTCCGCTTCTTTGCCGCTACCGACTTCTACCAAAATGACCAAGAAGGCGAGATACACAGTCCCATCGCCAAAATAGTATCAAAATCAAGCTAAACATCCCATATTCGTGAGAATGACAAAACCGAACACATAAGTTGAATAATGGGCAAATATATGAAGAAACCGCTACCAAACTTGTAAGAATACGATCCAATAAGAGCCACAAAATAGCATAAAACCTAGCGTATCAACATGCATCCTTGTGAAATTTTGAGGTTCACATTTGGTAAGAGATCACAATATATTATATTTTAATTATAAATTATTATCATAGGATTTTTACAGTGCTTATACCATGCTCCAAGGAGCATGGTAGTCCGCCTCACAATAGATGAGTGGGGACCATATATTAAAAAATGAAAAATTATTTTAAATATGGTCCCCACTCCTTTTATTGTGAGGAGGATCACCATGCTCCTTGTGCTCCTTGGAGCATGATATAATTTGCGGGATTTTTAGAACTTTCCCCCATGATCCATATATGTGGTTGTCTTTACGTCAAAATAAAAAATTATATGTAGTTGTCTCCTCCATGTTGATATCCATATCGTCCAGGGCTACTTATTCCATTGCCCATCTTAATTTCATATGAGAATTCTTTCGTTTTAGGGAATGGAGTTGATCCAATATCATTAATGACGGAAACTTATCTTACAAAAAAACGAAAATACACTACCAAACAAAAGCCTTAGCTCGACCATAAACACGATAGATTAACCAACAAAAGTTAATCATTTGGGAGAGATTAACCGGCCAATTTAATTTACTAAAGCAATCCAATATCAGATCAAGGACAAACTATGTTTTATACTTTTGAGTTAAATGTCAAATGAGTGATTGAACTTTCCAAAATCAATCAAAATGGTGTCTGTCAATTTTTATACACCAATTTGGTGTCTCCATCCACTTCCATCCAATTTTCCGTCAACAATGCATCTCCCTCTCTCCTCTATCTCCCAGCAAGTCCCAACCCAGAAAAAAACACTCGAATTCTTCTACTAATTAAAAACCTAGCTCTGGTTCATCAAAGGCCATTGAAGTTACGCTTCCGCGATCAAACAAAGCAATTAATAACACAGTTTCTCGCCCGCGATCTCAACTCAATTCGATTGATTAGGTTACCCCCATGTTTTCCAAAATCTTTGCTGAAAAACCCCCAAATCAAACCCATTAAAATCCCCAATAAAACACAGAAAAATCCCCAATCAATTCTAGAAAAATCCACAAATTAATCCCATAAAAATCCCCAAATCAAACCCAGAAAATCCCCAAATCAAATCCAGAAAATCCCCAACCTATACCCAATTCCGTTCGATTATACTTGAACGAAAAATTGATTTAAGACAAAAAAAAAAATCGATTATACTTATGTTTGATAATAGTCGGATTTTGGTGGTCTTCATTGATGATGAACAACGTTTTTTTTTTTTGTGTGGGGAGGAAATAGAGATTTTGATAGTTGTTGTGAGAAAAATTGGAGAAATGGGGATTATTGGGTATAATTTCATTGTGTAATTACAAGTAGAAAGGGGGGAAATTTAGGAAGGAGAAAATCAAGAGGGTAGAAAAATTGAGGAGAGAGAGACGGGATGAAGATGATGATGTGATGAAGATGATGGTGAGTAAAGAATAATGAGAGAAGAGAATAATAAAGTGGATGACAAAATTAACAGAAGTGGATGGAGACACCATTTTCGTGTGAAAAAGTTGGCAGACACCAATTTGAGTGATTCCGAAAAGTTCAATCATCAAATTCACGCTTAACTCGGGGAGGAGATATAGGATGTAACTTCTAAGAACAGGTAGTCTAATCACAGTAACACCACTTAGGCTTTGTTCGGTTGCAGTACCTGTTTGAGTAGCAGGTAGTTGTTCGAGTAGCATGTAGCTGTTTTAGTAGCAGGCAATGTTCGGCAACGCATTAACAAGTAGAAAGTAGCATTTTGACTGGGTCAAACTGCTACTTTACCTGTTTGGCTAACATTTTGAAAGTAGCATTTTAGGTAGTAGTTGGCATTTTAGGTAGCATTTGAGAAATGTTTCCCAAAGTAACATTTTGAGTAAAAAAAACTAACATTTTTATTTTATTTTTTTATGTACTATATAGTTTTGATAAACTCAATAGCTACTTCTACCGAACACGTTAACATCAACTGTTACTTTTTAAAGCTAACAGCTACCTGCTACCTACTACCTGATACCCAACTCGATACTGACCTGAACCGAAACCGACTCGATTTTTCATGTCACGAATCACAAATCCGACCGTTAGACGGTCTCACGCATTTCAAAATTAACTATTACTTTTCAAAACCAATCTATTTCAAAAGACCCTAGTAACCCCGATTTCAAATTGCGAGCTCGACTTCAACTACGACTACAACTACAACTAGGACTACGACTACGACTACGAGTCCTAGTCTCATGGGCTCACTAGTCACTCGAGTCGCACCAACACACACTACCCAAATAGAGTGACTTGCTGAAAAAGAAACCACACTAAACCAAGACCTCAAAAAAAAAAAAAAAAAAAACCACACTAAACCAAACCACCATATATACTTCCCTTCACCAACAATCCAACCCCCAAATCTCTCTCTAAACCAAAACTCCTTAATAAAACTTCACCATCACACCACCACCGCACGAACCACCGCCACCATGGGCCAAGCCCCATCCAACGGCCGCGCACCAAACCCAAACGGGTCACAAAACCCGGACAACAACAAGAAAGAGAAGAAATTCGAACCACCGGCCCCACCATCCCGGGTCGGGCGGAAACAACGGAAACAGCGCGGGTCGGAGTCAGCGGCGCGGCTACCGGTGGTGACCCCACACACAAAGTGTAAGTTACGCCTCCTGAAACTGGAGCGAATCAAGGACTACTTGTTAATGGAGCAGGAGTTCGTGTCGAATCAGGAGCAGCTCAAACCCCAAGAAGAGAAGACAGAAGAAGACAGATCTAAGGTTGATGAGCTACGTGGGTCCCCCATGAGTGTCGGGAATTTGGAGGAATTGATTGATGAGAATCACGCTATTGTTTCCTCGTCTGTTGGACCTGAGTATTATGTTGGGATTAATTCTTTTGTTGATAAGGATCAATTGGAACCTGGGTGCTCGATTTTGATGCATAATAAGGTTTGTTTTTCCCCCAATTTTCTGGGTTTTTGTTAAAGTTTTGATCTTTTGTACTATAATTGTAGGAATTTAGGTTTAGATTTAGTTGGTTTTTGATGCATAATAAGGTTTGTTTTTTTGCCTAATTTTTCTGGGTTTTTGATAAATTTTTGATCTTTAGGGTTTTTATTGTACTGTGATTGTGGAATTTTGGGTTAAGATTTAGTTGGTTTTTGATTGAATTGTAAGGTGAATTAGGGTTAGGGTTTTGATTTTTATATGATTAATTTTGATAAAGTTTTGATCTTGCTGTGTTTTTGCGCTGTAATTGTAGAATTTTAGGTTGAGATTTGTGGTTGTGTTGGTAATTAGGGATGGTTATTGATGGCCTACATTTTGAATTAGGTTAGGGTTTTGATTCTTGTGGTTGAAGTTTTGGTCTTTTTGTGCCTTTGCCTGAAAATTGTAGAATTTTAGGTCGAGATTTGATTGGTTTTTGTATGCACCATATTGGGAATTTGGCTAGTGCTTGATTTTTGTTGTCATTTTTGTTGGGTGTTTGTTAAAGTTTTGATCTTGCGGTGTTTCGGATTATTTCTGACTAGAGACTTGTAGAATGTGAGGGCGGATTGCCACCTAACTAAAGAAATTCGCTTTCGCCTTCCGATGATTGTGATAAATGGGAGTTTGTTTTGATGCAGAATATAGTGAGTTATGTAGGGTTTTTTGATTTGAAATATTGGTTATGTAGTGTCTTGGCGTACAATGAACTCGAACACTCAAGTTCTTTAGGCTGCAATTTGATATTTGTTGATACTAGTTTAGTTTATTATAAGTTGATTACAAGGCTTAGTTGTTTAGTTTTGATGCATAAGAAGTTGAATTTCAGTTGAATGTCAAGATACGAGTTCCATTGTTGTGGCGGGTTGTAAAGTTTGAATTTTGGGGTAGAATTTATTCTTTTGGTCTTTGTTATATTGAGGCATTGGAGATTGGGCGGGATAATTAGGTTATCTGATTTTGCCTCAAAATTCTAGAATTACTTGGGACTTCTTACGGACTGGCTGAAAGCAGAAAATTATCTGGAAAGAATATTGATTTACATGCTTAGAGATTTGTTTGTGGTGTCTGGGTTGTATGGGGTTTTAAGCTGTTCACTCATGGGGAGCAGAGGGCTTCAGTTGCGTCATTCATCCGAGTGCTGAAAAGGAAGGATTCTTTTGGTACTGATTTAATTTGTCCGAGTTAGGGTTATGACAAGAGCACTTGGTGCTTTAGAAGGACTAGGTGGCTAGATTTGTGGGGTTCAGTTGGTAGTACTTCTTTACTGTAGTGTACCTTTGAAGGCCATATTTCTTTCAATCCGAAGAGGCCAAGGATCTGACAGTGATGTGAAGGAATCTAAAGGGGGGGGGGTCAAGTGGGATGTGTATGTGTAGTTTATTCATTAGTTGAGTGATAGGGTTGTTTGTTCTTTAGTTGAGTAATAAAGCGTTTTATGACTTTCAGTGTATGGCCATTGAAATTTGGGCAGCTTAACGCACTGGAGATAAACTTCTGGAGTTCTGGAGGATCCATGCTGGTGTAGTAACTAGGAAATAATCGAACTTCCTGTTAACGATACCAGTCTGCTTGGTTGTCTCCACGTTCTGGTTTCTCTGTACCCCTTCCGTGGTGGAAAGCTCGAGTCCAGTGCCAATTTGATATGATCTGGCTTAGAGTTTCATGCCAAATTAGAGTAACACGTGTGGATTAGAACCTGAGTTCTTTATGTTTAGGATTCTCGTGAGTCGGTATGCCGTATGGGGTCTTCTGCTTCCTACCAAGTTTAAGCCTTTATTTTCCCATTTCCTTGTGCTTTACGGTTTAAGTGACGGCGTTTTCATTATATAGGTCTTTTGAGCTTCCTAGTTTAATTCTACGTTTATACTTGGATATGAAGAAGTTGAGCTCGCATTTGGTGTAGCAAGTTATTGCTATTATGTGTTGGAAAATCAGCTGAAATGGGTTGGATAATTTGGTTGTTGAGAATCTAGTGCTTTACTGCTATGGATGTAAATTACTCAACGGAATTCGAAATAACTTATGTCTAAAAGGTGGAATTCTTTGAACTTTATGGCCGGACTCTTCTGTGATTTTTTACAAGGTCCATTGATTTACCGATAACAGAAAATCTTTAGCCGTCTTTTGTCAGTCTTGTTGGAGAGATTTAATAAATGGTTTCAAAAATTGTCTGTCTTGTTGATATTTCTGAATG
>JBBYHQ010000022.1:4223565-4239245 GCA_038382645.1 Spergularia azorica
TGAATGAAGCGACAGCCTCTGCGCCTCATGGCGCCTTGCGCCTAGGCGCGCCTCAGGCGCGCTTTTTTAAACTAAGTGCTGGACTATTCCCAAGTTACAAATGTGTAGACTAAACTACTGTCCTCCTAGAATAACTATGCTTAATGGGTGGACAGATGGGTTGGCCGTCTATATATGATGCACTCTTTCTTTAGCACAGTACGCAGAATACAAATATTTCTGCAGTAAGAAGTTATAATACCTGGGGTAAAAATTTAACCAGGACCATGATAAATATTCTGTTATTGTGTCATGTGTCTAGCGTTCAAGGGTTCTATTAATTCCATGTAAAGGAAAAATCATTTCAGCTGTATTGGTCTTCAGTTTTTTCATCTTTTGGATAATAGCTGTTTTCTCTTGGCATTTGTTGCATTTATGTGTATGTAATTTAAAATCCCTTCTTATATATTAGCCTGAGTAATGAAATGATCGTGAACGAATTCCTTGTTTTTACTGATATTCTTCCTTGCATCCTGCATTTTTTGCTCCACAGTTGGCTAGACTGTGTGCACACTGTATGACGTAATAGTGAAGAGATCGGATTTAGTGTAGTTAGCTCCTTCGGAAGCTAAAACATATAGATGAGGAGAGCAAACAGCTCAACCTGTAGAAGTTTAACCTGTATCAATCTTTTCTAGTTAACTGACTCTTGTAGACAGGGAGCACTAGTGAGGGTCTGACCCGTATTCACTTCATGAATAGTGTTAATTTAATCCACAAGTCAGAACTCACTATTTGGTGGCTGTATTCTCTGCAATTCACACATCTCCATGCTATATTGGCCTTTCCATTACCCTCTTTAAATGCATTTAGTTTCTTCTTTTGCCTTTTGTTGTTGTTGTTGAAGCTAGAATGGGCTTCTAGGTGGTGGTTGTGATTCCTGAGCTCTAAACCTTTTCTATCTAAATACCAGGGTAGCAAGATTCGACCATTGTGGGGGACAGCTCAATTATTCCATCATCCTCGTTACATGCATGGTGGAGCTACAAGGTAAAGGGGAAAAAAAGTAGTCAAGTAGTCGTTATGCTTTCTTAAAAAAGTTTTAAAAAAAATTTGTAGTGAGCTTCTGACACGTTTTTCAGCACTGAGGTTGGGGTTTATGCTTATGCGGCTGCACAAGTGAAGAAGGCTATGGAGGTCAGTAATTGCTGTAATGTTGCCATAGAGTCAGCTCATGGGTCTAGATTGTAAGTCATGCGGATGCCACTTTTAGTAATGCTTATTCTACATTATACAGGTGACCCACTATTTAGGTGGAGAGAACTATGTATTTTGGGGTGGTCGTGAAGGTTATCAGACTCTTCTTAATACAGATATGGGAAGAGAACTTGATCATATGGTATGAATTAGTACTTGGTCATTACTTGTTTGTCCTCAGCCCTTTATTTTACTTTTAATTGGCTGTGTGG
The DNA here is from genome assembly GCA_038382645.1 of Spergularia azorica. Taxonomy (NCBI): domain Eukaryota; kingdom Viridiplantae; phylum Streptophyta; class Magnoliopsida; order Caryophyllales; family Caryophyllaceae; genus Spergularia; species Spergularia azorica. The sequence goes on from JBBYHQ010000022.1 coordinate 4,225,014, forward strand.
TCGGATAATTTTCTTCAAAACTTAATGACTGGTCCCTTGCGCTTCTGTTTGACAGGCAAGCTTTCTTCAGGCTGCTGTCAACTACAAGAAAAAGATAGGATTTAAAGGTAATGTGGTAATGTGGTGTTTGTCTACTTGAAGTCTTGTCTCACATTTAATCAACTTCTAATGAGGTGAAATTTTTGCATCTTTGTGGCAGGGACTTTGCTTATTGAACCAAAGCCCCAGGAACCTACCAAGCACCAGTATGTTTTCTTGCCTACACTATATCTGTTGTTCTTGTGGATCTAGATCCTGACTGAAGTAATTGTTGGTAGGTATGACTGGGATGCAGCAACAGCAGCTAATTTCTTGCGTAAATATGGGCTACTAGGTAATTACAAGATTTCTTCCCATAATATCTACATTGGCCTCTGAACAATACGAAAGTTTAGGCTCTGGGTTTTGCAATCTCTTGTACTTGCTAGTATAGTGGAAGATGTTAGCTCCTGGAGTTTTTTCTGAATACCTTTTTCTTTACTTTTGAAGCAGACCTCCCAGAGTTCTTGCTCCCGTCCTTTTCTTTTTAAGTTTGTTTTTTTTTTTTTTTTTTTGGCAAGGGGAGGGGGGGTTTTCCGAGTTTCAGGCTACCAATAAACATGCTAAAAGAAAATAAAAATTTGTGGTTTTTCAAACTTTTTATTTATTTTGATGACTTTGTAAAACTCCTTTTGAAAGTGTTTCAATATCCCTAAATGGTTCACAATGTTTTTGAAATTTTATGGCATACACAAGACGGTTACTGGATGACGATTCATGTTAGCGGACCCCAAATCATTTTGTGAATAAGGCGTGGTGGTTGTTGTTGTTGTTGTTGTTGTAACATCTAACTTGATAGATTACTTTATGTTTAATATTCCTATGGCTATTAATAGGTCTCTCATGTTCTTGGTATGTTTTCCTTGAATTTGGTTTACTGCACTGATTAAAGGGTATATGGACAGAGGAGTTCAAGCTAAATATTGAATGCAACCATGCTACACTGGCTGGTCATAGGTATGTCATGATTTAGGGGCCCCACCTCAATATCCGCTAAGAGGATCAGGCGTGTATATCTTTGATTGATGATATATGCTATGACATTATGCAGCTGCCCTCACGAGCTCGAGACTGCTAGAATCAATGGTTTGCTTGGAAACATTGATGCAAACACTGGGGACCCTCAGACTGGTACATTTAGAAAACTAAACTTCCCTTCTACTTGCCCCCTATCTTTAAGCTGTATGTTTGTGGTCTCATAAGGTGGTGGGTTGCTACAGGTTGGGACACTGATCAGTTTATGACTGACGTAGCAGAAGCAACTCTTGTTATGCTCACTGTCGTTAAGAATGTAAGTTTGAATGTCTGTCTTTTTAAGAACCTCTCATCTTTAGCCATAGGGCATTAGTTACATCTGCAAAAATCACACTTGATTTCGTTTCACCTGCAGGGTGGGCTTGCACCCGGAGGATTCAACTTTGATGCAAAACTGTAAGTCTTTGTATTAGTATATACTATGCTGTTCAGAATTGCATTTCTTAATTTTCAGTGTACTCCTCCTTGTATTGATATTTGTTCTTTATAATATGTGATTTTGAGAGTGATTTGATGAGGCGTGATGAATGTTACATTTTTCAGACGAAGGGAGAGCACAGATGTGGAGGACTTGTTCATTGCTCATATTAGTGGAATGGATACAATGGCTCGTGGACTTCGAAATGCTGCCAAGCTAATTGAGGTGAGCATTCATGGTGCTACTTCATAAATCCTCCTTCTTGCCTTTTCCTTGATCATAAATAAATGAATCTTCTGCATCCACATTGAAGGATGGATCACTGGCTGAGCTTGTGAAGAAGAGATATCAGAGTTTCGATTCAGAGATTGGCGCACAAATAGGGGTAAATCTTCTGTAAAACACCTTCTGTTTTGCTATTGATAGCATATTCTATTCCGTGTTCAGAACGTGATGTTATCCTTTGTTCTTCGCCCTTTTTCCAGGCTGGCAAGGCTGATTTCGAGTATCTTGAGAAGAAGGCCATCGAATGGGGTGAGCCTAAAGTCCCATCTGGCAAACAGGTAACTTCTTCACTGAGACAATTGCTCGTCATTCTGCTGTGTTTCCCGCAGTTCCCTTCGAAACTCATTCACCTTCTCTAACATTGCAGGAGCTGGCTGAGATGATTTTCCACTCTGCAATATAGGCGAATTTCCTGATAGACGATCAGCTTATATCAGATAAGCAATGTTCCTGAAACAATGCTTAAAACTGCCTTCACATCCTTTATCTCTTAAAATAAAGTGCAAGGTGTGTAATAACAGTAGGAACCGGGTGAGATTCGCTACACACTGCACACAGCATATCTCGGTCCGGGTCGAGTGTAGGTTAAGAGATGTGTGCGTTGTAGCTTTGTATAGTAGGATGACATTAGTGACTACCATGCTTCATAGTATGTACCTTTAGAACATGGTGGAATACTCAGATGGCAGTCTTTTATCATTTTATGGCGATGCATGTGACCGTAAAACCTATAGTATTCCAACTATTCTTTTCTATTGCATTAGCCACATTTCTAGTATCGACAATATGAATCTTCGTATTGTCAATTCATATTGTCGATACTAGAAATGTGACCAATAACCAAAATCGTCACCAAGCCTTAATTCCAAACATGAACAGCACGCCAATATGCCTTCAATGGTCTACATTTCATGGTCCAGTGCTAATAGGAAGTGTACGCTATGCTAATTTCAGTCATATTGCATAAAATAATGATAATTGACTCAACTCACCAACAATGACGAGAAAAGCGTTTCGTTTACTCTTCTTCTACTAATGTCAAAGACTCACAGCGCACAAGTGCCAAAAAAAAGTACCTATTTTTCATTGTTTATTTTAGGCATAAAGTGACATGCTAGCGTACTTCTAACTTCTAAGTTGTAACATATTGGATTTTTTTGTTTTCCATCAAATTACACCTAATCTTGTCAATTACGAGTTGTCGCCCCAAGTTTATTTCGGTCAGCCCTGACTTTGGTTCAATTTGCTCGATCCCAAACTTCAAATAAACAACAGAATCAGATTGGTTCAGGTCGAGTCTGAGAGAAAGGAAGCTTTTATCAGTTAGCAAAAAACAATCCATCTTCTTAACCCAAAAAAAAAAAAAAAAAAAAAAAAAAAAACAAATCTTCTAGTCAGTCACACAGTTTCTCCAGAACATCGAATAATTAATTAGAAAAAAAAAAAAACTTTCTCAATACACTTCCTCTAAATCTCTGAAATTTGGTGTGGTGATCTCTCTGCTCTATTGAGCTCTCCCTCCTCACTCCGCCAGACTCCGCGCCATCACACTCCGGTAAATTCATCTTCACGCAACAATTTAATTGCATCATTTCTCTATCCCTCTATCTCTCCTAAATATGAAATTATCATGCTCAATCTGACCAATTTTGTCCCAATTTTTATTGCAGAAGGAGGGAGATAATAATCAGATAAATTCAACTTCTCAGATCTTACATTCTAACGAAATTTCCCCAAAAAAATAAAAATGGGTATTTTGTTTACTCGTTTATTTTCATCTCTTTTTGGCAATAAAGAAGCTCGGATACTTGTTCTTGGACTCGACAATGCCGGAAAAACCACTATTCTCTGTATGTTTCACATTGTATTTTCTAAATTTGATTTCTACCCATTTTTTATTTTTCAATTTTGTGATCTGGGTATGTTTAAAGTTTCGATTTTGTTGATGTTTTTGTTTTATTTTTTTGGGTTTGGTTATATTAATTCAGATCGGCTTCAGATGGGGGAAGTTGTCTCCACAATACCAAGTTAGTAAATCTGTTCTAAACTTCATGATGAAATTTTGGTGTTTTTGGTATTGAATATTGACTGTATTTTGTGTTAATGCAGCAATCGGGTTCAATGTCGAAACTGTTCAGTACAAAAACATTAAATTCCAAGTCTGGGATCTGGGTATGAGACCTTTCCCTTCTTTTGGTTGTGTGATTTGCCTGATTTAGTATTGTTAGTGTATCTAATTTGATTGTTTGGTGGCGATTGCTCAAAAGTCGAGCTCTTCTGTAGTTTTATTAGCTTTGTTGGGATTCCACTCGGATTTTCTGATAAGGAAGTTTGGTATTGACAATGTAGAGGAAATGATTTGCGACTGGGTTATTTGTGTGTATCCATGACCAAGATGCTGATAATATTACACGTTTAGAGGGGTGATCATAGATCTTAGGTTACTTAGGTAAGCTACATTATGTTTCCGGGTTTCCTAGTTCATGAGTGTAGGGCATAATAAAACTATGAGGGGGGGGGGGAGTACCACATGAGATAAATCGTACTAGGCCAGGCCTCGTTCCTTTGCTATGGGTCAGATATCTGTTAGTCTAAATATTAGACCCCGAAACTTGTATTATCTTATTGCTGCAAATTTCATGACGAGAATTAGATTCAGGTTGCAATTTTAAATTCTTATAGAAAAAATGTGGATTCGGAGTAGCTAAAGCCACTCCAAGCTAGAGTTTAAGAACTGAGCTATATCCTGTTATGTGGAACTTTGTATGCCTTTCCCCATGAAAGTGTTTCTTAGTCAAACTAGCCAAGAAAGCAGCCTTTCTTATTGTAAGGTCAAAGACTCGGGATTCAGGGGTAAGGGCAGGACGCAAGACCAAAGGTCAACATGCATTTCGAATAGGCATAAGTGAATCAGTGTGGCTGTGTTGCATCTTACTGAAGGCAGTATTTATAAGATGCTTTGTTCCGGCCTCCAGGGCTCCTTAAAATGTATGGGCTGTCATTGATAAGTTGTACTTCGATGGTGATTCTGACTATTGTTCACAAGTGGACCATGCTATAGTTTAAAGCAACAACCAAATCTGTGAATAGCTCACGGGGATTAGCTGGAAGCTCTTTCGCCCAAGGGTGGTCAAAATTCTTAGTACTGGTCAACCAGTCTACCATTTTCATCTCTATTTTTAGTTTCCGTTTCCTACTTTATAGTTTTTACTAGTGTTGAAACCTGGCTTTCGAAAAGAATTTCTAAACCCTAAAGTCTACATGATCACCTTGAAAAGCTACGAGAAGGGAATTACAATCTGGGAGTTTGGTGGCCTAAGTGGTTTTACGAATTGTCGAATTGTAATGGTGAATTCTCCCTTGCAGTTTATGAAGTTTGGTAGCTTAAGGCATTGGATAAGGAGGAACAAAGTGTGTGATTTATGTGTGGAGCATTCCATCCTTGTGTGAAACGGCAATCATCTGATGGTTATTCACGATGTACATGAGAATGTGGGTTAAAGTATGTGTTCACCTATACAGATATGTTGGTGGGGAATTGTAATGGTACATTCTCGCTTTTAGTTTATGAAGGTTGGTGTTTGGCAATAGGGAGGAAAAGAGAAGTTACGTGATTCATGTGAGGAGCATTTTGCCTTTTTTGAAACCGCAGTCATTGGATGGATAATCACTCACCTACCTACAAATTTGGTTTAGAGTATGTTTTATCTGTACAGCTCGGAGGATAGAGCCCATTAATAAAAAAAAATAACAAGATTGACAACGAGCCTCTTTTTTTACTTTTTTGAGAATTGTGAGCTAATATTTTTAGTTGTATCTTTGAGTTGGAGGCAATTCCGCAAAAGAACAGCAATAGGGATGGGTTCTCTTTACCCAGTTTATGAAAGAAGATGCGATTTTTATTTATTTCTTTTTTTATGCAATTAGAACAAAATCTCAGTCCAAAACAATTGGTTATACTTGTGAACTTTACACTTTGTTTGGTTACCTTTTTTGGAGGGAGAGGAAGGTGCGGGAGAACAAACCAATGGAAAGGAAAGGGAAGGGAGGGAATGGAAGGAGAGAGATAAATTCTTTATGTGGATAACTATTAAGAGGAAGGGATTGAGAGGAGGAGAGACAATACATGAAGGAAATCGGCTTGGAATAGAGTGAGGTTTCCTTTCCAACAAGAGAAGAATTTGATTTGTGAAGGATAGAGGAAATTTGGTTCCTCCTATTTTTTCCCTACCCTGTCTCAGTTGTTGATGTACTACTACCAAAGTGGATAAACACACAGATTGAGTACCCAAAACTTAAACTATGTGCAGAAGAATGCCATTAGGCTTTGTTTATTAGGCATACTTTTAATATTAGGCTTTTCAATGAAGTCAAGGCAAACCAAACAAAGAAATCGTTGTACTCTTCTGTCCTTATTGTAGGTTTGAAGTTTTTTATTAGGGAGATTTTACGGGGATTTTTGGAAATATCAATTGTAGTGAAGAATAACTGACTAAGCCGTGCGCTCGTGCCTGCCATACAAGGGCCAACTGTGAACTGCCAACGCTTTAGGTTACTTAAGTAGGCTGGGTAAGGATTTCTATGAGGTCTGTTTCATTATGGAAATAAAAGGTGTGAAACATCATTCCTTGCCTCTTCTGATCGCACTTGATAACGCTTTCGAATTCAAAATCTTATTTTGTTTCACTACCTTCGAAGATAGGCTATAAATGCCCCTTGAGATTCCTCAAAAGTGCACATTTGCGTGTAATCGAAACTCAGCCCTTAAAGAACAAATTATCTGTTTGCTTCATTTTGGTATGGGTGTTCGGATGAGCGGACTTATTTTTAAACTATTTAGTGTGGGGGGTGGGCATGTTTGGTAATTGGAGTGGTTATTGTTAGAAATGCTGATTGCTGTAAATCTTCCAAAATCCAGGCCATCATGTTTAGAAACACGGGGTATTGAAGTCTTGTTTGTACAAAGTGAACATGATTCCTCTTTTTACTGGCAAAAAAGGCCAGGGGGGAACAAGCATTTTTTTAATATATCTTTCAGAACTTACACTTGTTCTTGTGGTTGACGTTCGCTCTTTTGTGCTTTCTCTCTTGAGTCCATGAAAACCAAGATGAACTGTCCCACTTCTGTTCCCTTCTGGCAATCCTATGGACAATGTTATTTTTTGTTTGGTAGAATTCACTAGACTAGATTACTTTAGACAAACTTCTTGAGTATTTTTCTTGCCCCTGTTGAAGTGCCTGTGATGTACATCTCAAGTTTCTCCTTTACCTGATTTCTGGTGTTTCTTTATTGGCACAGGTGGACAGACAAGTATAAGGTACCTCTTTTTTGCTGATCTCTAATATATGCAGCTAATTGATTCTGTGGTCAGATCTTTGTTTGCGTAATTTTTTTTGTAAGTTAATTTTGTTTGCGTAAGATTGATGAAGATAATGCCCCTACTATTACTGTCTTCCTGCCATCATTAGCTTCTCGATTTCCCAATACGAGCCATTTTATGGCTTTTACTCTTATGCCTCTGTTCAGGGCTGGGAAAAAAAAAAAAAAAAACTCCTTGCGTGTCTAGTTGTCTACTTTGACCAAAGGACTGGTATTCGCTGTAATTGTTTATATGAAACATGTAGTAGGGTCTTATGAGTGATCATATGTACTCTGTTGAATAAAGTTGATGAGAGGTGTCAGAAGATGAAATGACTAATTATGAATCCAGTTCCCAAGAATAAAGTTGATGAGGGGTGCCAATAATTAGTATCTTGATGCGACACGTCTGATGAAACTTAGCGTCAGGTGAGTCTTAACCTACATATTATTTGTCTTCATTTCTTCAACTTCCCCCAGTCCTTCCCCTCAGATCTCTCCCTATGCACAGAGCCTCTTCCAGTAGTGGCTACTGCCCTCTTCTGGCTTTCGCTCTGTTCAGTTTGCTTCTCAACTCTTGAGTACTAGCCTAATAGAACTTGCTCCAAGTCTTGAATCACCACCATACTTTCATGTGCTCCAACACCTCATATAAGATAGCAATGCTCAACCTATCTCCTTTGTTCCAGTGGAAATCCTGCTACCATTAGCTACTATTTCTGTGGATGAAATTGTTCGAGGATAGGAGAGAGGAGTGAAGGACTGGTGGAATGGGGTCAACTTTTGAAAATGATCTCTATACTGATTCATGGATGTTTTTCACTTATTTTAGCATCACCGTGAGTGGCCATCTAAATTGGTTTGCCACATAACCTACACCTACCCAGTATTCTAACTCGTTAGAATGTTTGCAATATGTACATTTTCAACTTCTATGGATCTGCGTCTCTCAATTATTCCAACTCGAAGAAAAGCCACAGCTCATAGAAAAATAGAAATATGAGTGTGGCCCAATAAAAGGGATGTGGGTTGCTGTTTGTCTGTTGCAGACTATTATGAGCCACATGGATAGCCTTTAGCAGAAATTTGTGTTGCACACATTGGTGGGCCATCTCATCTGCAAGATGGGTGACCCTGTTGAGCTCCCACATAGCGCCCTGTGTCATGTTTAAGCACGAAAAGACAATATTTGGATTTTCTCATTTTACTGTCTTGATCACAAGCTGTGACTTTGCTACTTCCTTTCAGAGTTTTGGTTGCTGAAATAAGACTTCAAAATATATAAAATCAATCCACATGAAATTCGAAAGACCTACATGCTGGGATACGCATTAGCAAACACTTTTATGGTTTTTGTTTTTCAGGACCCTCTGATTGAACTTACTTCCTTCACCCCTTTAAGCTTGTAAAGACTTCTCTTTTTGAGGGCGAACGGGGAAGGGGGACGATATTAAAGCAAGGCCCGCCAAAGTCAAAATAGCTTGTGCAAACGGGGAACTGGCCTATTTTACCTGGAGATCTTGTGCAAACCTTTTGTAAAGATTTCTCTTAAATCATCTCCAGTTGGATATTACCAATTGAAATCTGAACGCTGTCTTGATACATGTAAAACTAGTAGAAAGTAGAAACAGTATAATAAGAAACCTTGGTCAAAAGCTTTTTCGATGACTAATTATGGTCTGTTGTTTCCATGCTTCCCTGAAGTGGGTAAGCGCTTGATAATCAGGAGGTAGTTTTTCCTTTTATGGTTATTCTGTCTAAACCTGATAGAAGCCAATGTTTAATTTCCATTCTTTTCAGAGTAGTAGTCATTGTTGTATTCTTCGTGACTCTGACTTTTTCCATCAAATTTCATGCGCTTTCTCACCAGGCCTTACTGGAGATGTTACTTTCCAAATACTCAAGCCATAATCTATGTGGTTGATTCAAGTGATACCGACCGTCTGGCGATAGCCAAGGATGAATTCCATGCAATTTTGGAGGTAATGCTTCTGAATCTTGGATGCATTTGAAATTTGAAAATAAATGTAACTGAATTCTTTTTAGTTAACGTATTATATTTAAGGAACTTAAAAGTGAATGCTCTCTTCAGCCGATTCTGTATAGTGTTGGATGTAACTATATTGCTTAGTTTATCTTCTACTCAGAATTTTCTATGGCATGTAGTTGAAAACGTTGACTGATGTTGTAGCTTAGTTTACCGGCTACTTCACATGCCTTTCTGTCACATCAAGCCTTACTAGCTGGTCGGCGAAGAAAACCGATTATACGTTTTAGTTGGTCCTTTTAGATCCTCCTGCATTTGGGTTGGTATTTAAACAAAATTTTTGAATAATGTTAGCGTGCTACTTGGAGGTTTTGTTCTGTGGATGTTGCCTGTCATTTAAAATAAAATGTTTAGATGATCCTTCCTTATGAGGCTTACATATTTTTTATCTTTTGTAATTTTCATTCAGTTGTTATATTGAAGTCTGTGATGGAGATTGTATCTAATTCACAAGGTCATGTCTTTCAGGAGGAAGAATTGAAGGGCGCCGTGGTCCTAATCTTTGCTAACAAGCAGGTCAGTGCTGCTGCGCTTCTGATTATCAGCATTCCTATTTGATTCATGAACTGCAAACGAGAACTTAATTTATCTAATATACGGAGTAATGAGCTTCTCAGGCAATCAGATGTCTTTTTTATTTTGAGTTTGAATGCCGCTGTGGTTCATTTCCATTTCTTATCCCTTTCGAATGTGTAAGGGCGGTTAAAGGTTGCGAGATATGTCTGCATTAACTTTGGACAATGATTGATTAGTAGTCTTTTGGCATCGATTATTTCTTATGTTTACGTTATGTGGGTGTTTATGTCATTGAGCCTGGCTCGGTTTTAGTACAATCAGATCTGTTCTCTCATTTTTGGCCAAGACACCTGGATCACTTTTCATTTTCTGTTGGTACCTTACAGGATCTTCCTGGTGCACTCGATGATGCTGCTGTAACCGAATCATTGGAGCTACACAAGATCAAAAGCCGACAATGGGCTATTTTCAAGACCTCTGCTACAAAGGGTGAAGGGCTTTTCGAGGGCTTAGACTGGTAAGCTGTGCTACTACCATTACAACTTCCTCTCTTTTCTGCATCTCGCGATTTTACCAGTTCCTTTCTGGGTGGAATATCTGATTGGAATCCTTCATTGACAATGTAGGTTGACTAATACCCTGAAAGCTGGAGGTGCCTAATGCTTGTTTTAAAGGAACAGTGAGAATTGTGTAGCTGTTAATGAGCGGAAATTTTCGAATCTGGTAATTAGTTTTGTGATAGCAACCCTGCCCATAATTGTTCAATCCTTGGTGCATTTCACCACCCATAGACTTGTATAATTTGTGATTTATACAAAGTAAAAATTTGTTACATCTCATTGGATTCACCCAAATGCCCATCTTTTAGATTTTCACTGTGCAGTTTTTACTTCATTACTTCGGGATACCTGCTTTACGTTAGATCTGCGGATTTATAATCTGGGTACCCGAATTTTTCATTCCGGGGTAATGTGTGCCTGTGTACTCGTGAAATCTCGTAGTCTTGAGCTCGCCAGTGCTAAATACACTGCTCTTCAGCTTTCCATGGGCTCGGACGAAGAGAGAAAGGAATGCGGAAACTCACGAGGTCTCCGGCCAGCATAGCCATCAGCCAAAGAGAGCTTACCTACTTTCATGGGTATTGTAATGCTTTGATTACTTCAAAAGACAAAAAAAGTGATCACGATTTCACTATGAAAGACAAGTCAACAAATTCACTTTTCTTAATTGACTTTAATCAATTAAACAATTGACTTATACTTAATCAAATAATAACAACATTATAAAAGAAGCCTTATCATCCTCTCTAATTACCCTTTCTTCCCAGGACAGTTCCTCAATTTCTGGAAACTTCGTTTCTATGACTCTTGTTATACCTTTCTGTTTCCACTCATGTTCCTTACGTATAGATTGGCAAATTTACTTTTCTTACAAGTGATATTGCTAATCAGATCTCAGCCAGTCGTTCAATCAAAAGAAAATACAGCATGTTTACCGTAAATGAGTAAAACTATATTTCACGGTCAAGTTATCATCATAAACTATATATCGAATTTCAGTTGAGAAAGTAAACCGAGCATATAACCGTAGAAGTACATCCTGATAGGCTAGGGGTTTGTTTGATAACTTTGTGCATAGTTTTCACTTATCACCTCAATAATGCAATGTAGCTTTCACTTTAATCTCAAATATCTAATTGTTGGAGCTTAAAGAAGTCATTTTCACAAATTGCAATAAGATGATAAATAATTTAATTTTACTTTTTTGGAGGGTTTTGAGCAGTATAGTGCACTCTCCCAAAATTTATGATGACAGACATTTCTCCATACCCATAACAACGACAGATGAACAACACAGTTGCCAGATAATCAACTTGTAGCCAATCACATTTCAGCTAAAGATCATCCTCCCCCGTGACCGTGACTTCTTCTTCGTGAAGTTTTATTGGCTTTTAAGCTTTTGAAGGGACGAATGCCATATCTTGATGGAATTTGTCATGGCTACCCGTGTAGGTGTCGGACTCGATTATTTGACATAAATGGTTACTAAGTTTGGACCTAAAGCAAAGTGTTAAGACTTAAGATTACTTCGTACACATGCTTAAGATTACGAGTAATCATTATCCAACAATAATATTTGAGAAGAAAAATGAAGAGTCCGAATAACAGATGTGAATGAAGATGTGTCGTTATGTGATTTGATGTGAGGAAGGGACAACTTGCCACCCATTTTAAGAGTGCTCCATCAAAATACAGAGATTATTGTTACATTGTATGTCTGGGATTGATTTTTCTAAGTATTTCCAAGTGCGATGAGAAATACCCGAAGTCCGACGGTTAAATTCTTTAGTTTAGATGATATGTAAAAGTTATTTGTGGGAACGTACTCTCGTAGAAAACGAAGTCCAAAGCAAATCCATACTAAAAATATACTCAATTGCTAAATTGAATGATACACTTCCGAAATTAGTTGATCAACACCATCAAACATAAAGTAGCACATACTAAAAATATACTTGGATCATATTTCTTGATTAAGACAAGGAAATATTGTTACAAAGGATAATAAAACACATTTCTTTCAACTTTCTATTCTAATTTCCAATCAATCTATAATCGTAATTATACTAATAGTAAAATAAAAATGTCGTCAAAATATCGGAACCACGCCATAAGCGTGGTCCAATATGTAACTAGAACCAGAACCGGAACCGGATTTAATCCCGAACATCGCGTCACTATCGGACGACTCGTTGTGACCGGTACGTTTTGCGAAACGGCCTTTAATCCTGGGCCGCGTTTCGGCGTAGGCCTTCCTAGAAGCGTACCGAATCGTCTTCTCAAACTTCCTGTTCTTCCTCTTCTCCCTGTACCTTAGAACCCTCGCCTCTCTGTCTAACCCCGGCGGCTGAGCAGCCGCCACCGCCGCTGGCGGCGAACCTCCGTCGCCGGTGGCGGAGCTAGTGACTGAATTTCCGAACGTGTATGAAACTTCCGACATAGAATTAACGTTTCCTTCTGGTACTACTCCGATGTCCGACGACGAAACCTGAAATTTCACAGATCAAAGTTTAATTCAATATACTAGAATTGTTACGAAATTTGATGAATTTTAATGAAATGAAATGTTGCGTGAAGGAGAAGTAGAGTAATTACACTGTGTTGAGCGGTGAAATTGAAGGATGAGAAAAGTTGCTGCAATTGATTGTTGTTGTTGTTGTTGTTGAGTTTGTTCTTCTTGTTAAGGTGTTTTGCAGGTTGAGAGAAATCGATGTCGAAAGAGGTTTCGAAGAAATGATCAGGCGTGTTGGAGAAGCTAAGATTTCCTTTGGATTGCGTTGGAACAACACTGTCGGTAAATGCGAAACTTTGATTATCAAAACTTTGTTGTTGTTGCTGTTGTTGAATTTCGTGTTGAGAAAGTTTCTCAATGTTCTGTACACCGTAGCTAAAATCAAGGAGGTCTGATTCGCTGTACATGAATGTACTACTGTTTGGGTTCGGAATCAACCACGCCTCGGCGTCGTCGTCGTCGTTGCCGCTGTCAAATTTAGTCGGAACCGCAACGGGGGCTCGAACTGTGGCCGCGGCGACGGCGGTAGCGGCGGGGTCATTGGAGTTGAGGAACGTGGAGGCGGCTGCCGCGGTGGTGGACCGGACGGCGGCGTCGACGGCCGAGTCGAGGAACGGAACGACCGGCACCCGCTCGTGGCGGCGGGCAAGGGGGTTCGCGGAGTGGATATCGTGGTCGCAAGTCGTGCAAAGCACGGCCGCGTCCGCCTTACAGGTGACCGCGGCCGGGGCCTGCTCGCAGACCTCGCACAACCACACCCGCTCGTGGCGAACGTGACAGTTTGCCACCGAGTGGACCTTAGAGTCGCACACGCCACATAAAAATGTTGCGTCCGCCCTGCAGTACAGCAGGGCGGCAGCAGTGTGGCAATTGTCGCAGGGCCTCGCAGAACCGGACAACAATCCCTTCATAGTGTTGTTCTGTTCTTGTAATGTTATTACCATATTGTACGTATATACTTCTAAGCTTCCAGGAGAAGATTGCCTAGAAGTTGAGTTGAGGTTGAGGTGTACAGCTAGAGAAGCAAAATGCTCAAGAATGTTGAGTGAAGCTTGATTTTTTATTAGGAGGGGTTTGGTTTGGTTTGATTTAAGTATTTTGGTGTTACCGAATTATAGATGATGAGGAGTGATGACAAGGCAAAGGGGACACGTGGATAGATATTGGCCTAGTAAAAGATTTGGGGGAAATAATAGATTATTTAAACAAGGAATAGAGAAGAAGTTTGTTGATATCATGGGTCTGTGCCGACATGGGCCTGTTGGGCCCCCACCCACAGCTTGAGAGTAGCGAGGTGATGATATGACTAATTCTTGTGTAAGACCGTCTCACAGGTGAGAGAGGTCCATTATTCATTGATCCAGTTTAATTTATTTACAAAAAAAAGGTAATTTTTTTAACCTAAATAATAACCCCCACCCT
>JBBYHQ010000022.1:4239345-4264323 GCA_038382645.1 Spergularia azorica
ATAAGATTTTGTGTTAAAGTCAAAAGAGCATAACTTCCGTTTCTCAAAAAAAAAAAAGAGCATAACTTCCGCCAAGTCTGTTTCTTTCAGTTATTTTATTTTTTTTTATTTTTTATTTTCCCTTAATCTCTACATATATTTTTAATTATATTACTAATTAAGTTGGGCTAGCTATTTATAGGGCCTGTCTCACCTGTGAGACGGTCTCACAGGAGAGTTGCTGTTCTGGATTTATTATTAGTAAGATTTATTATTTGTCATGTTATGAATTTTGATGAGATGCTATATTAGTTGATAGATAGATAGATTGGACTAGTAATACCAGTTGATAGAAATCTAGGAGTTTTGTGAATGACCAACTCGATCCTTGCTCTTGCTCAAGTTTCTGTGTATATTACTCCCTCCATTTCATTCATTTGTTTACGTCGGGCCGAATTTTATGAGGAGAACGCGAGTCCAACGTAAACAAAAAAATGAAATGCATGGAGTACTTCGAATCTTTGCCATTTTTACTCTTAGAACAAAGATCATTTGTGGTTCTTGACTTCTTGCCATTTGTCCTAATACGATAATGGCGTAGTAGTGTTCGTTACTGTCTTACGAACTGTTCTTATGGCTATTAAACACTTCTTTCGTTTTTTTAGAATATTAATGATTTACAAATATACAGACTAAACTTCAACGAAAGCTGTAAATTCACACTCCCATTTTCAAACAAAAAAAGATTGTTGCATATAGTATAGCCAAAAAATTTGTGTGCCTTAGCATCGAGAATAATGATGTGTGAGTTGAGTCACAATGAATAATTAGTTTGGAAGAGTTAGGAAAATGGATAACTATTTAAAAAGCTACGAAACAAGCTAGGGCAATATAGTCGTTTGATTGGACCATGTAATGTTTCCAAATCTCAATCTACAACCAGTAATAGTAGATTAGTAGTAGCACATGAATACATGATGAATGAGATCTTGGCAAGATAACCAAGGGGTGTCAGGAAATCAGGACTATACCAAATGGGGCAGCAACAAGTTGACTTGGTAAACTTGGCTAGTCCAATAATGATCATACTTCATTTTCGTTTCAGTAACTTTTGTTTTTGACTACTCTACTTAATTATTATCGACATGTCCATTTCTTCATCCTACTACAAAATTCTATGTACCAATCATTATTTCAAATTGATACAGTATCCCTTGGGGGATCTAGTTACAATTTTCGTTATAGTAAAGACGTACGATCCCACTACGCTTCCAAACACGGAAGAGGTTCCTTGTGTTCCAGTTATAAGAAAATAATATAATTTCTTAGTACATATTATTGTTAATATTGTAATCTATATTTTAGGATAATTATCATCTTGTTGTATTATCTTTATATTGTTACCATACTTGTAGGATTTAGTTGAACTAATATAGGAATGTAATCTATAGTGTTAACACCTAACCTATTGTATAAATACTCATCATGTATCATTAATGAAATTAAGCTTTTCTCTCATCTCATACTCTCCTACTCAACACCAGTTACACCAGATACGCTATATACCGCGTCCCTATATCTTGATGCCTCGTTTATTGAATACTCCACAATGAGTGACGTGTTATCCTCGCCTGGCTCTACGGATAAGGTAATACTCTTTTTTCCTATCATGTTTGCTTTCTCTGACGCCGCGGAAGTCTACCAGGTCGTCTTTGTTCCGCCGCAAGTTTAGTTTTCACTTCCGCAAACGGTGGAAGAGCTTCTCCGAGACCCCTCTTCCTCGTCTTTGTGGGGGGAAAAGGAAGTTCGTATGCCAGGAGCACACCCTGAGGACCCCTTTTAAGAAACTTAAGTTCTCGTTTTTCTATAGTCCTTTTATGTCGTTTAGTTCAGGAGGTTCGGGTTTCGATCCTGACTCTATTAAAATGGGCCAGGAAAGGCCTGCTTATGTGTAACACCTACTTGTACTTGCTTTAGTTTCCGTTTTATTTGAAACATTGTCAAAAAAAAAAAAAAAGATGTACGATCCTCAAGTGCTTTGTTGGCTTGATTACATCTAATATACCACATAATTTGAAGTTTTATAACTATTGTTATTAACAAGCCAAATTATGTCACTAATACAGAAATAGGTCAAATTATTGAAGCATCATTGGACACTACTTCTTCTGTCAGCGCTATCAATTTCGTATCTTAAATACCCCTTTTATTTCATTTAATTGTTTACTTTGAACATGGGTTACCCTCACAAAATTCGACCGGACGTAAACAATTTAATGAAATAGAGGAAATAATATTTCTATTAAAGAAATCTTAAGTTTCTTATAATTTTCTTATAATCCAATATATATCTAATACTATAATTTAAACAAATCGACTAATCAAATTTCGAGATAACTGCAAAACGAAAGGAAGTCGTATTTTCAGCTGTGCACTGGGGACCAGGGCAAGATCCAAGTAATCCAGCAAATGAGGTGGGTCAACAGTGCAAAACCCGTGCGTCATTAAGTATGTCATATTGAGACTAAAATGACGAAAATGCCCTTGTAGGACTTGCAGTAAATAAATGGCGAAAGTGGATAATACAGAAGGGATCAGATGAGTAAGATATAGGGACAGAGAGGTCCTACGTACTGCTGTCCTTACTTTTATGACATTTATTATAAGCTCCAGATTTTGGACAGGGATTGATATTTCTGTCATACTTTTTGTCCAGGGATCTTTTTGGAAATCTCCTAGATTTTTTATTTGGTCCTTCCTCATTTTTGGTAACCAGCTGCAAGATTTACAGTGTCGTGCTCGTGCTGTATTTAGATTTACCCAAGTTAGAAAGTTTTCACTTTCAGCTGCAGAATTACAGTCTGCTACTGTAGATTTACCAGTATTTACACTCTACTACCAGGTTTTCTAGGCCAATCACGGTGATTAAAATGGATATTCTAATCACCGGGGGCAAAATGGTTATTTTCCTATCTTTTCCTCTCCAGCTCACCATTTCCCCATATCCCGACCCCCCCTCTCTCCTCTTCACCTGTGCAACAGCCCACAACCATGCGAGCCACCACCGGAATCCCACCCAACCCAGCCCCCACGTCCGGCGACCACCTTCACAAAAAGACACCCTAAGAAGAGTGGGTGTTTAAAATGGGCGTGGTATCCTTAAGGTGGCCGAAAAAGTGGGTTAGGGTCCCACTTTTCCGGCTGTGTGGGTGAACGTGGTGGTGGTGCGTGGTGGAAACGCGGCGCCGGGAAGTGGGACCCTAACCCACTTTTCCGGCTATGTGGGTGAACGTGGTGGTGGTGGGTGGAGGCTAAATTGGGGAGGAGAGAGAGAAGACTGAATAAGGGTGTGGGTGGAAAGAGAATAAGGTGAGCTGATTGACGAAGATGAACGGCCAGGATTCACCAAAATCCGCGATTAGAATGCCTATTCTAATCACGGTGATTGGTTAGCATTCCTAGTCTACTACTATATTTAGATAATGTTTGGATTTGGATGAAATAATAAATACAAATGCAATTACTTTAAATAGAACAATTGAAAGGAGAATCCAGAATCAAGGATCTTTCTTCAGAAATGAACATTGATAGAGCTGACTAACTGAGAGTTTTTGCAGCAGAAGTTGAGGATGTGTCCTTTCTTGTCTTCTTGACTAAGGCCACTAACAATGTCACGTTATTAATGGACTGATCCACGTCTCTCTATCTCATGCGTGCATATATAATGGGCTTTGGAGACACTAGTCTTGATCTGTGGTTTGTGATCCATTTCTCTCCTAGTCGAATTTGACATATTCAATCAACATTATCATCTAAAACCGTACTACACCACTGTTGATTTTGTTTCCTCTATATTTGTTGTAAAGTTGAATGTTAAAATTTCAAGAATCGAGTGTGGATCCTCTAGAGTTTAAAACAAACTCTATATAGTAGAGTTTACCAAGTAAGGAAAGAATTAAATATTTAATATTTTATTTGTGCATTGAAGTAACCACTTTATTTTGTTTTATTACCATTAATAGTAAACTCTACAAACTCCACCAACAAAAAACTCTAGAGGATCCCTACACTCAAGAATCGGAGGGTGTGTAGTGTGTATTTAGTGTAACATGATTGTTCGAGAAGCTACGAAATGGAAAAAAAAAAAAAAAAAAAAGAATTGTCGTGAAGCCTAAATAGGCACCAAAATTTGCTTGGCCCATATTGATCAAAGCCTGTATCTGGAGATTGTGTTTGGTCAGAACTTTTAGTGGACTAGGGATGATACAAGTCATTGTTACGTTAGGCGGGCTTGGACCGTGGGGTGTTATGTGTCTCATCACATGATCTGCTATCTGACTTCAATCTCATTATTCTTTCGACTCGATTTTTGTACGAAAAATGAAAACCGACAACTGTTTTTTTTTTCTTAAATATTAAATCTAACATATCAACACGATACGATGATTCCATTATCGTTTGATTTGGCTAACAAGGAGTTTGATCAACTGGTAAGCGGATTAATGTCATTTAAAAATGTCTAAGTTCGAGCATTATTGTATAACACAAGTTGAGTTTAGATGTAGTCAGAGCAAATCTCTATTAAACTAACTCTACAAGAAACCAGAGATGGGATTAACATGTGTCGAACTAACAAGGAGTTTGATCAGCTGGTAAGCGCATTAATTTCATTTGAAAATGTCAAAATTCGAGCATTATTGTATAATACAAGTTGAGTTTAGATGTAGTCAGAGCAGATCTCTTTTTAAACTAACTCCACAAGAAACTGGAGATGGGATTAACATGTGTCGAACTAAGAGGCTACGAGGTTGTACTTGGTTGAAAATAATTAGCCATTATGTTGAGACAAGTGATCCGACATAGTTGGGGGGCGACATATGATGTGCTTAAACTTAATTAGATCCGTTGTATTACGTAAGGTGTGTGACGTTTTGTTCAATGCCTCATACTCTATCGTTGTCCTCATTACCTCAGAGGCTCAGAGTCATAGGCTCATACCCAATTCCTGTTAGGTGGGATTTTTGTTGGTTTGGTATAGGTTTATTCCTATTTAGTTACAACTCGTTCTCTTAGAAATTTATTTCTAGGGATCTAAATAACTAGATTGTTCTT
This sequence comes from Spergularia azorica, assembly GCA_038382645.1. Classification (NCBI taxonomy): domain Eukaryota; kingdom Viridiplantae; phylum Streptophyta; class Magnoliopsida; order Caryophyllales; family Caryophyllaceae; genus Spergularia; species Spergularia azorica. The sequence goes on from JBBYHQ010000022.1 coordinate 4,244,437, forward strand.
TCTTCTAATTCCCTCCTTGTTTGTGGATAATCCGGCTTGTACGCATTCGTTTATTCAGAATTTCACATTTTGTTTGAGTGTATGAGAGATTTTCGAAGTCTAATTTCAATTTTGAATTGTTTTGTTTGACATGTTCTAGTGTAATGATACAAAATTTGGATCATGAGCTCATACCAAGAAAACAAAGTATGTGAAAAGCCTTATTATTGACGAGTGAAGTCTATATATTGTGTATAACATGAAAATTTTAAATCTGTTTAATCTATCGGTAACATGAAAATTTTATATCATCTAGTGTCAAATTATTTGGTAACGATGTCAACCACTTAGTTTTTGTTTCACTAGCAATTTCATTTTGAAAAAGTTTATATGAAACAAGTTCCACCGAGAGTTGGTGATTATGCATACCAAATCAAGCAATCAATGTGGTGCGATCCATTGTGAAGCAATCCTACAATTACAGGCCCAAGGCAATAGTATTAATGAAAAAAAAAATGTTGCTAAAGATTACAGGCCCAAAACAATTAAAAGTGACTCTATCAACAATATTACAATTATGCCATCAATCCTTATTTTGTGTCACTAGACTCACAACTCACAAACATCACTCTCTTCTTGAAATTATTCGATTTATTTCCACCATTTGTTTTTAAGAAATCACGTAACATTTGATTGAAATATATGAGAGAAATTTAACTGAAACGTTAAATTCCTCAAAAACAAAGGGAACATTCAAGATTATATGTATATGCAAACGTGCACTACTATTAAGAAAAGGTGGACGATGAGGAGACCCTAGGGTCGACTTATTTCTTCTACTGTGGGGAGCGGTGAGATGAGGGTTGCGGAGTGGATTGATAATGATCTACGATGTTGGAAGCCCTGAGGTGGTGATGGCCCATCTCTTACCATTTGAGGCTGAGGAAGTCCAGAACATTCCTTTATCGGCGAGCAGTAGGGAGGACGAGCTAGTGTGGAGTTATAGTCGGAATGGAGAGTATACGGTGAAATCGGGATACCACTTCGTTAGAGATAAGGAGCGGTTGGGGGAGGGCCAAGTGGGGTGTAGCGATAGTTCGAGGAGGAGATGTTTGTGGCAGACGCTGTGGAAACTCAAAGTCCCGCCTAAGGTACGTATGTTCGCGTGAAGGTTGAACAGGGGAGCGTTACCGTCAATGGTTAACATTCATAGGAGAGTTAATGATGCTGACTTACTGTGCCCCTAGTGTAGATTGGGGGTTGAAGACGGCCTGCACGCCTTGGTGTTTTGTCAAGCTGTGGCGAGCGCATGGGAGGGGCTGGGCTTAGATACAAGTAGATGGAGTAGTTGTTGGAGGGGGAGTGACTTGGTGGAGGCGTGGTGTGATACGGAGGAGGGTTTTGATAGGGAGCTGGTACTAGTGGTGGCATGGTCGGCGTGGAATGCGAGAAATGACTGTTCATGGTGGAGAGGAAGCTAGGGAAGTGAACATTTTCCAACGTGCTAGCAGTTTCTTAGACGCGTATAGGGCGGTTGTTGTCACGGAAGACGATGATGAGGTGGGGATCAAGGCGGGTAGCCTGGATAGTTGGAGACCCCCCACCTGTAGGGGTGTTTAAGGTGAATACTGATGGGGCTATTCTTGGGGATGTGGGATCGGGAATGGGTGTGGTGATCAGGGGTGCGGAAGGGGTTGAAGCTAAGGCGGCGGAACTGGGGTTGCAGATGGCGTGGCAACAGGGGGTTGAGGATGTTATTCTGGAGTCGAACTCTCTCATTTTGATAAACGCTCTTAAGTCTGGGTCTTTTCCTTCTTCTTATTTTGGCTTTGTTGTTTCGGATGTTTTTTCACTTTCTCGTAGGTTTCGTTCTTGTACTTTTAGTCATATTCGCAGGAAAAAAAGTTGTCATTTTTGTGTTCATTCTTCTAAGTTTAGTTCTAGCTCCGCAACTGCTTTCTCTAGATCTGTATCAACAGGAACACTGTATCCAAAAACCATGGAATAATCATCCATTTCGTCTCCTGAAGAATTCTTCTGTACGCCCCATCTCGCAGCTAACTCGGAATCTTCACCATCCGTCAGAAGCTCCAACACCTACACATACACATTTGTTAAACCATCTCACACAAGTGTAGCGTGATTTCATCCTAAAACCAATTGACAATTGGAGGAGTACAAACTAGTTTCGACTCTCTTATTATATACATTTTCGGAATTTAATGAATGTAGCTAACCTCGGTCATTGATGGACGCCACGCAGAAGAGTGTCGAACACAACATGAAGCCGTAAGCACAATTCTGTTCAATTGTTGTACGTCGTAAATACCATCCAATCTAGGATCAACGAGCTCTGAAATTTTACCACCTTCCATCATTGGCATAGCCTAAATGTAACACACAAATTATTTTTGTTAGACGAATTTTAAATTGAGAATCCAAATTAAATGGGGCCAATAAAAATAAAATCGAACAAGTGTTAGCTAGTACGGGTATCAATTGAGTGACCAGTGACCTTTAAGCGCGACAATTGAGTTAATCCTGAATAGTAAGAGGCCTGAATCCGACACTTACCCAGAGAAGAAGGCTTTGCTTAGAAGAATTAATAGGTCTCCGGCCAGTAACAATCTCTAGGAGGAGAATGCCGAAAGCAAAAACATCCGTCTTCTCGTCGACCATACCATGCATGAAATACTCTGGAGCTAAGTATCCGAATGTGCCCTCGATTGGGAACACAGCGTGTTGATTACTCTTGCTAGCAGGAATCCACTTCGCTAGTCCAAAATCCGTGATCTGATCCATAGTCCAAAATCAAACTTGTTTAGCACGCTCAAACATGCATTTCACGTCCCCAATAACCAATTTAATGAAAGTGACGACTTTGAAGTTATATATAAGCAACACATTTTTGATCTACTGGTGACCCGTTTTACTTACTTGTGGTTCATAATCTGGGCCAAGAAGGACGTTTGAAGCTTTGATGTCACGGTGTATGATTCGATGCTTGCAACTTTTGTGCAAATAATGCAGTCCTCTGGCTACTCCTAATGCTATTTTGTATCTCATTTCCCATTCTATAGACTTGATTGCATTACCTATACCAAAGGATTTATTTAATTAGCGTGATGTTTAAGACTCACTTAGCATACATCCACTAATTTAACCACTAATAGTTTTAAACATACGATATAAACAATTCATAGCCACAAAATTAAAGTATATAGGAACACGTACAATTCAGTCAAAGAAGGGGTTGTTGTCAAGATTATACTCCGTATCCACTATTAGTAAGTTTAATTTATTACGCGTCTGAACAATGTACCTTTAGCAATTACGGAGTACATTTAGAGACGAGATTTTTCTTACCATGTAGGGCATTGAATAGATTTCCGTTAGGGGAGAGAGGGAAAATCAGGTAGAAACCATTTTCGATGCAGTATCCTGTTAATGACGCGGTATTAGGGTGCGAAACCTGACTAATTATACCCAATTCCACAAGAAATTCCTTCTCTTTGTTTGGGTTAGTGTTGTCCTTAGATAATCTCTTCACTGCAATGCTGTTCCCATCACAAAGATCTCCCCTGTATACCTCTGAATACCCACCTTGTCCTATCATGTTATCTGCCAACCACATTGAGTAAAAATATTTCACAAGTCAGTCTAATGATGAACATATGATTACAAAATTATGTATCTTGTAAGTCAAGCTACATTTTAGGTGCAAATCAATAATGACTGACCTATAGTTACTTTTTTTCCCCATAATTTAATCTAATTTATTCAAGATTTTACTTCAAGAGTGTCACTAATGTCAAGTGGTGCTAATGTTTGACAGTAAAAAATTGAAAGTGACTTCATGAATCATGATCACCCAATAATAATATGATTAGAATGGAACTTAGTAGTCTAATAATGCTAATCAATTTTGGGGCTAATTTAATAATTTCATATGTACGTACAATGTAAATGAAAGTACAAGATAATGCACTATGCCTCGCCATTTTGTGAAAAAAGCCTCAATATGTGTGCAGTGCATCACAAAACATTTTTTTTTATAGTAAGATCTAGTTTCTCTATATTGCGGTGTATGACGCAAGTCGAATATGCAAAATGCGAATGTTCTTTCTTGCTTGGACACTTCATTTTCCCTCACGAATTTTGCCGGACATTCACTGGACTAGGATACGAGTCTAGGCTCAAAACTATACCGACTCTATAAGTTTAGGCCAAAAATATGAAAAACTAGAAAAATATAGACGTGACACTAAATTTATATCTGCCAACCACGTTGAGTAAAAATATTTCACAAGTCAGTCTAATGATGAACATATGATTATAAAATTATGTATCTTGTAAGTCAAGCTATATTTTAGGTGCAAATCAATAATGTACCTCTAGGCTATAGTTACCTTTTCCCCCAATAATTTAAACTAATTCATGCAAGATTTTAGTTTCTTACTTTCAAGACTTCAAGAGTGTCACAAATGTCAACCGATGTTAATGTTTGACAGTGATAAATTGAAAGTAACTTGATGATCAACCCAATCACATGTTAATAATGTTAATTAATTTTAGGGCTAATTTCATATGTACGTACTATGTAGATGATGCAAAATAATGCTATAGGCATGATGCATCAGCGCGAAATAGGGCAGGGTTTTTGGTTTTGCCTTGCCCCCACAATTTTGCGAAGAAAAACCCTAAGTTTTTTATATGTGCACGGTTTATCCAAACGTTTCTCTTATAGTAACATCACGCTGGTGAGTGGTCCCTAGGATACTAGTCTAGACTCAAAACTATATCGACTTTATTTAGGCAAAAAGCATGCAAAACTTAGAAAATATAGACGTGACACTAAATTTGTATCTTAGTAGTTCTTAATTACCTATGTGAAACTCCTTGGTAGCTTGCGAAATCTCGTGAAAGCTAAAGCACTTCAACAAAGGCTGTTGATGTTTTTCACCTTCATGTGTAGAATTATGACTAATTCTTTGCCTTCCACTCGGTGAGCTTCGAAGGAAAAATGAGGCAATGCGCCTCAATGGCGATTCCTTATGCCTACTTGTTGTCATTGTTGTTGTTGTCGGAGGTGGTTGTGGTGGTGGTGATGGTGGCAATGTTGGTGACTCGGAGTTACTACTCGAGTCACCAAAACTCGAATTATCATCTTCAGTAATCGGAGGAGATTCTTCTTGATCAATTTCATCAAAAACCGTCCTAGGAGATGTCTTCTCTGATGATTTCTCCTTTAAGTTTGATTCTAGAAAAACTTGATCACTTTGTAATTGTCCAAATGAGATTATTGAGCAACCCTTAGGAGCACGTTTCATGCAGAATTTCGTTGTTTCCCCTGTTTTTCTGTTTCGGAATACATTGGTCGTCACATATAAGTTCTAAGACGTACAATGCTACAAGTCTAATGTATAGACAAATAAAGTCGTATCATCGATGCTTACCCATTTGGTTCGGCTTTGGAGCCTCGAAGAAGTAGAAATTCTGCGGTTGTTCTCTTGGCTTCGTCGATTAAACCACTTCCTACACTAGCACTATACCTTACTCTAGCCTCCAAATGTACCTAAATGAAGTAGAGTTAGCATACAAACAGTAACACTACAGAATGTTGTAAAACGTACAGTAAAAGTTTTCAGGATGAGTTTAGCAAACTTTTTACCTGTTTACATTTACTAGCCTCGGCAAACTCTCCCATTATAGATAAAACAAAAGATTGTGCACGACGAAATCGTTTGTAGTCTCTTGATCTTGGTATAAGCTTCATAGGCTCCTTCCCTACTGGTCCATTTTAACCAAAAAAAAACGAAAAAATCAGTTCAACCACTCCATATATATATAGTAGCCATCATGGTTTAGCTAGCTAAGATTTCTTAGTAAAATGTATACATTAAGATTCTAGTATGTAAAATCAAATGAACTCAGCAAATGATGAGAAGATATACGTAATGTACCAAGACTATTACGTAGTACGTACTATCGCATATTCGCATAGTCGATTTTCAATGAAATGGACTACTAGTTATCGGAAAAAAGATGAGTTGATCATATATATATAATACATGATGTAACGAGACTGACCGAGAACGTGTAGAGCGACGATGGTGTCATTAGGATGAGATAAAATGTTGATGGCCCAAGTGAGAAGCTTCTTGGCTTGATCAGCATCCAAAGAAAGTCCTACTAGTATAGTTGTAGGAGCTGTTGAACAAGGGACCATAATTATCTAGTAGACTAGTAGTAGTACTAATATTAAGCTGAGTTTGCTTATTTTTGGTTCTTGTTTTTTTGGGGTTTGTGGTCTTTAATTTGAATGTTGCTTTTTAATGATTCTTGTCTAAAAATAATTCCAAGTACACAAGTGAATCAAGTTTGATTATATGTGTAGAAAAAGAGTGTGGTAAGTTTGGGTTTAGGTGTAGTGGAAGAGTAGTATGACCACCTTAACTACAATCCCCTCATTGAGTTGGTCTTTCTTCTTCATGAAGCATGTATGTACATGGAAAATACAATTGTGTATGTTGTTGATATTATAAACAAAGAGGAGGTTGTGTTTGTTGCGGAGAAATTGGTTGAAGAGAAATCGAGCCTACATTGAATGTGAGTAGGATGATACTGAAATTTTATATCAACAGATATTTTCGAAACATTTAAAGATTAGAACATTCAATTTCACGTTTGCAATTGAAGGTGAACAAGAATATAATATTTAGAGAAATCTATTTGTGGGTGTAGATACAATAATGATCAAGTGTATTTTTGGTTAGGGTGATTTGAGGGGTAAGCAAAGGTGGTGGACATGTATGTGTTGGCATATACATTTGATTTTGACTTGTTGTGTAAGGGAGTGACTGTAAAAATAAAGGCACATACGGTGTATATGACTGGCTAAATATTCACATTTCTTAGTAGGATTTGGTAAGAAACCACTTTGTTACTTAGCTGTTAGTTACAATCACAAGTCTTCTTTACCCTCCATATATAGTAATCTATAACATGAGCCGTTGGTAAATAAAGGATGTAACCGTCACTTTTATGATTAAACTATATACGGAGTAGATAGTATGATAAGGCTTAGGATGGTCATATGAGTCTATATGTAGACAATAACAAAATTGTCTATAGCATAATCAAGTGCGGTAAATTAAAGATGGTATATAGTAAAAAAATATGGTTTTGTAGTAAATTTAACGTATTTGCAGTAAATTTATGACTTTGGTAGTAAAATCAACATTGTTACGAATCTATCGATAGAAAGAAATTTGAATTGATTTAATTTCAAAATCAATGACCCTTAATTGCCTCTCTTTCCTTATAATCCATCATTTGCCAAATTATACAACAAAATTTACTGATCGAACCTTTAATTATTTTTACTACAAATTAGTCATATACACTTTTTTCACTTGTCTACATATAGACTCCTAGTATTTTCGCAAGGCTTATGATTGCCAAAGTTTGATCATTTATAGCAAAGGTATACAAGTGAAAGAAGGGAAATGTGGGTATTGTTTGTCTTAGACTACATGTTAGCACACCACCCGCAATACAACATCATCATTGTTAATATTGTTAGGAACTTAAGATTTTTTTTTTTTTTTTTTTTAAATGTCGGAAGATGCAAAACGAAGATGATGTGGATGTACTCGTGCGAGAGATGGGATAGCCAAAGCGAACAGATACTCACTCGTATATAAAATAGAGTGTGGCAAAAGATGACAAAGGTACGAGCTGAGCAAGTAAAGAATCGAGCAATATTTGGTGTGAATCAAGCAATGTCAAGTCGATATTGACGTTGACGGTTGACCTATATCGAAATATAACACTACTATTCAGGATGAGTCAACTCTAGTTTGTGTCATTTATTTCAAGTTGGATCTCTCTGAGGTGTGTCGAAGACGTGGATGTTAGCATGACTCAAGAGTAACTGACCTAAGACCTTAATACCAAACCTAACCCGACTCGAATCAAGAATAATATCATGAGATGTTACTGATTAGTGTGCGTGAGACTCGAGCTAAAACAACCCAAGGCGATCACAAATTCACAACTCAATCTACAATACCAGTATGCCACGACCCATATTGATTAGTTTACCAATACGTACGCAAAGCCAGGCTACTCCCAATGTCCAGAACTTGGGCCAGATGAAGGACGGCCCTTATGTAACTTTTGATTTGTGGCTGCTTAAATTACTCAAAAATCTGAATTGGATTAAAAAGTTGGGCTGGTCCATATTGATAATCATTTGATCCAATCGCATAAATCGAATCGAAAACGGTTTGTCTTGGTCCATTTTTCAATGATGACCGCTCAAAGCTATGCTCAAGTCGGCGTACACTCCCCATTATGAGTCACATTATTCAACGCTGAAATCGTATTCCTCTCACAAAAGGGAGGGTAAAAAATCACCACTCAAGGAGTTAAGGACCATTCTAACACGAACTCTTGATCATGATTCGAATCATAGTCCTAACACCATTACCAACTACCTGATTACATAAGTAAATTGAATCATCAAACGATGTGATTAATAAGAATCATGGACGACCCTTTTATGTACGTCTTCCTTGAAAATGATTTTGATCCGAGTATGTTGCCCCATTTCACTTGTCACTCTAGTCACAATATATACCAATGAGCACTTTCTTCAGTTGGCACGAGTTTGACTCTAGAAATGCCAGTATGCTAAAGTAGTAATACAACTCAATACTAGTATATAAGAGTTTTGTCATACGTATGTATAATCTAATTAACCCGAATCGAATCAAACTAAACCAAATAACGTAAATTTAAAATAAGCACAACAAAAATCACACACCCCTAAAACATGAAAGTTGCTTCATAAATCATGATGCAAACAAACAAAACATTGATGGGAAAAAAGGAATTACGATATGGTAGCTCCACCATGTAACTATCGGAACCCAATTTGAAGCCCTTTTCAGTCGGAATCATGCATCATAATAATAATACAAACAAATTGCTTACCGAAAAAGTGGGCTCACGATATCTGAGTTCTCTTAGCTTAACCAAAGTATGGACCATTTCTAGCCATATGTGTATATATATGTATGTAGTCGTAAGCCAATCAATTTACTATGCAAAAAAAAAGGACATTAGGATATATAATATATAGTTTTCAGGTCTTTTGTTTGGAAAGGTACAATTGCATGCGTCTTCGTCTGCATTCATTCATCTTCTTGATTACGTTCTTTCTCTTTCATTGCGAACTGATCATTCACATTGCGAAGCCTTTGATCATGATGTGACGACCATGTTCAATTTATTTACATTATTAGTGTTATTGCTACTTCCACTATTTTTTTTCATGGAAAACTATTGACTAAATGGTGATGATGCTCCATTTGGCCACGAAAAACGACGATAGATCTATCAATGGCTAAGGCCGTTTTGATCAGAAGATTGAGAATTTTCGGGTTTGCTCATTGTTAAATTGAATACTTTATAATTATTCAAATGATGTATAATTCGATATACAAGATACAGTACTAGTAAATGCATTTACTCTAAAATGCTCTAGACAATATCTATATTATCTACAACAAAATGTTCCATAATTATAGAGAAATCTATGAAATTGACTAATTTCCGCTTGCTTATTAGGTTTCATAATTGGATTTCTGGCTCAATCTTCGGATAATTGGATCCATTGAGACTTGGAGATTAGTTATTAGTCATATAAATATTGATTTGTCTCGTCAATGTACGTAACTTCAATTAGTATGACAATTCTTGCAAGATAGGGTCTACGCAATTGTAACCACTATGGGCTATGCATGAGAATATGAAATAAACTACTACGTATACTATGCTAGATCATAATTGAATTGACTATCTTGAATTTATTTCAATTAATGAAAATATATGTAGACGGTTACTAGACGATGATTCATGTTAGCCGACCCCAAATTATTTTAGGAATTAGGCTTGGATGTTGTTGTTGTTGTTGTAGTGAAAATATATGTACTTTTGCCATTTTTTTCATTACTTTGCATTGATTGCGAATAGACGATTAATTAATAGCATGTTTTGTTCCTACGTGTTAGGATAGATAACTCAATCAATTTGTCCGCACCGATAATTATTTGTCATATAAACATAATTTATGATTTATCAGGTACTATCGGTCTATAACTATCATGATTAAGCTCTACCCCTTGCTCTTAGAGTTTGTCCAGTTTAAGTATATTAGAAGGAAAATTATATTACAAATAAGAACATGTGTGTACGTACTCGGGGTAATTTTCACCCTTCATAGCCACTCTAATAACTTGATATCGTTGTCAAACTAAATTTTCACCATCCTATCTATCTATTTCTTCATGATCAAGGGGGGGGGGGGGGGTTTAGTAACTAACGCCTGCCCCGGCCGGCGGCTGCCTTTAACCCCAGTCCAGATTAAATGCGGTTTAACCATCGATTTTCTTCAATTTCTATACGAAAACAATTTATGTATCTAAACACCTAACGTCATTTTATTACTCTATAAAACAATAATTCTATGTCTCTGAAAAAAAAAAAAAAAAAAAAAAAAAAAAAAACCTATATACGGAGTATAAGCTAAGGTTACGCACGTATGCCAAACTCCTAAGTGTAACAACAAAAGGAACAGATCGATCAAGGAGCACTATGTATTATCCTTTTTTTTTTTTAGCAAAACTATCAAATTAAAGCAGCTTCATTAAGTGTACGACTACATATATAATTGGATGACATAAACAAGCACTATGAAATAAAGCCCCTTTTATGCAATGATTATGCATTTTCGCAGTAGATAACCATTACTAGACACAGCACTATGGACCATTTGTTATGTTGCGGATAGGATTGTTATGAATGACTAATTATAATTAACAATAATGTAGAATTTATTAGTGATAGTGATTATTTACCTAAGCTTCAACTAACACGATTAATTACAGCAATTATTTTATGACTTTGACATATTTTAGGTCATAGTTTTTAATTAAGTTCTGTTGATAACCTTGGTGCTAAATCTAGTAAGCTAAATCTAAGAATATTATGATCTCAAAAAAAATCTAAGAATATTATAAGATATGGAGTATAGTACTATGTAGTATGCAAAAGACGAATTAAGCTCCACAATCTACTAACAAACTTTAACGTATTGCCTTTAAATGCTTAACAATCATGCACGTCATTGCGTTACCATGCACTATAAGAAACAATTATTATAAAGATCGATTATAGTCTCCAAGTAACAACTTATGGTTGAACTTGCTTGTTTGAGTAGAATCATCTTATTTGAAGTTTTGTACGTACTTCTATTTATAGATTCATCAATATGAGACCAAACTATATATGAATCATTAAAAGTGCAAAAAGAGATTTTCGTTCTCTCAAATTTGAGTCTCCTAATTACGAAACAATAATCTCTAACAGTTAATTATATATTACAGAATCAAATAAGGATTTAGTGTACTAATTCTTTTTAGAGATAACTGTTGTTTTGATCTGACCGTTCTGGAAACATGCATAATTCGTGTAAAAGTTTTTTTTTTCTTTTTCCAAAACTCCCTTTTTTGTTAAAAAAAAATGTACGCATGAAGTTATGAGGTAAGATTTCGTGTCAACGTGAAAAAAATAATATTTATAAATCAGCTCAAAATAGGGGGGGTTCACACTTTTAGAATGCATGGCAATCAGCTGTTATTGAGGATACACAACCAAGAGAAACCAGCATGGCAGAACACAGCTTACTCGAGTCGCCGCGAAGAGCATTGAAACTCTCAATATTTGTCTCAAGTGATGTTAACCGAAATACCCGATTCTAAACGTTACATTTCAATTTACGGGGTAAATTAAATTAGCATCCTTTGCTCTTTTACAAGCTTCTACATTCTTCTCGAATTTATTGCACTTAGATGTGTATATGTCATAAACTCCTTGCTCATAACTTACAAGTAATTCATCACCATGCCATAGCATAGTATAGGACTCATAACTTGTAGTTGTAAGAAAACATTATTATTACTCTTTTTTATTTATACAGAGTAAGTTTCAGACCAAATATTTGTAATGAAAATATTTGTAATGAATAAATCGTGGGAGCATACTCTCTTTCACTTTTTTCAAGATCATTTGTAATAATGCGCCATGCAGTCATATGTATCTCACATATCAACGTCCTTTGATTTAATTGTTATTTATTCACTTCAACCATATATGGAATCTGTCCCATTTTACAACTAGTTTAAAACCACAAGTATTTTACTCAAACTGACACCACAAGAAAAACGCTCAACGCTCTACACTCTAATCCAAACATGAAATAAAATAACATGGAAATGTTCACTTTCACCTCTAACATGAATTAATCCACCATGTCATACATATTAGGTATACATGCATAACGCATATACTCTTTCAGTTTTTTTTTTTTAATTTTCAGGATGCAGCTTCAAACGAACTTTTAATTTCTACATATCTCTTTCGATCAAGTGATTTCTCTTTAAATATGTCACGTTTTGCAATGAGCTCAAAACTACGAGTATATTACTCAGAAGAATACAACAAGAAAAACGCTCTACACTTTACTCCACATAGGCTGAGAAAAAAAAAACATAAAATACAGGAAAATATCCACTTTCACCTCTATAAAATTTACATTTCCCGATCACTTGATGAAACAAGCTAAGAGAAGAACTAAATCTCCCCCGAAAAATTAAAACCTAATCTGTAACTTAAAATTGAAGCTTCTCGCGTCTTCGGCACTTATGAGTACATTCATTAGAAGATCTAAAGTGAACAGAAATTTTAGCTAACTAAATCTATGTCCCTAAAATCTATATCTAGCACCTAACTAGACCAACAAATTAAATTTCCCAAAATTACAATTTATGCAATGTTATTTTTTTCAATAATTTTGGAATTGAAAAAAAAAAAAAAAAAACTCCATGATCATAATCCATGGGTCCCAAACTTTGGACCCTCCATGACAAACCTGACCATTAATAAAATTATTAACAACATCCGACCTTCCTTTACCTCGCCAAACACGTCCACCACTACTACGTGGACGTACCAACATGGTCAGGTTCTTTTTGAGTTGAAGTTGTCGTCATCGTTAATTGAACCTCATGTCGCTCCTCCACGTCACCACCATCACCACCACCGCCGCCACAACCTCTGATCGAACACGAGCAAGTACGTGTCGGTATACCGTCACTATCACCAAACGACGTCGTACGGCTAGTGGCCGGGGTGGCTAAAAAGGTCGGCTTTTCTTCACCCGCCATAATAACCAGTATGCTATTCGCGTACATGGCCGCCTTGTCCTCCGCCGCCTTCACTTTCTCTTCACCGTCGCCGGCGTCGTCCCCTGAATTATCGCCGTCCATGTGGCCGGAGAGTTTCCAGTAGGAACAAGCGAGAATGAGCAAAGCGAATGCAATGAGCCCTAGCATCGCGGCTAGGCCGCCGAATAGATACGGCACCGGGGACTTCCACCCTGTCGTAGCCGGGCCCGGTAAGTGGCGGTGTTGATACGGTGGTAAGGCCTGCTCGTCATATGCTCCACCCTTAGAAACTACGTGTACAACTTCAAATAATCTTGCTCTTTTCATTTTTTATATTTAATTATTGTTTTTTGGGAGAAAAATGAAATATTGAAAATGGGTTATTTGTTAAAATGAGGAGAGAAAAAAAATGAAAGAGGCGTTGGTTGAGAGGGGAGAAGGGGGTGAAGGGTGGTATTTAGAGGGGGGTTTTTTTTTTTTTTTTTTTTTTTTTTTTTTGAGTATATGTAGAGTATAGTGGAAGATATTCGTGAATGGGGGAGGAAGATTACTGTGTATGTTGTCATGCATTTTATTTTCAATGTAAAGAAAAGAATGAATAAAAAGGTAGAACTAATAACAACAATAATAATAATAATAATAATAATAATAATAATATTGTTATGAGGTTTTTATTTCTATGGGTGCCCCCATTATTTCATGGGTGGGGTAAATAAAACTATGGTTTTATTAGAGTGGAAGAGTAGTTTAAGTTGTACACAATTAATCCACCTATGGTCCCATATCTCTAATTACATATTTGGGTGGGAATAAATGTGGGATATGTTGAGGATACATACCTCTTGAGGAATATATCACGCTCTCATACATTTAGAGTGTTTAGATTGTAAATCTGATACTTGTACATAATATATATCACACTCTGATACACCTGGCGTGTCTAGATTGTAAACTTGATACCTCTGCACACACTCTGATACACCTGGCGTGTCTAGATTGTAAACTTGATACCTCTGCGGAATATATCACGCTCTGATACACCTGGCGTGTCTAGATTGTAAACCCGATACCTTTCGGAATATATCACGCTCTGATACACCTAGCGTGTCTAGATTGTAAACTCGTTGATACCACTGCGGAATATATCATGCTCTAATACACCTAGCTAGCATGTCTAGATTGTAAACCTACTGATCCCTCACGGAATATATCACGCTCTAATATATCTAGCTGTCTAGATTGTAAAGTGAAGTCTGTAGTAGTTTCTGCGGGTTTTCAGTAAATTTGAAAGATAAGGGAGGTCACGTAAAAGCTCAAACAAAAAAGTGGGGTTAAAGAAGAGAAAATTGAGTAGTAAGATATTAAGAGAGAAAAAACTAAATAAAACTATCTAATTATAACACTCTAATATGACTATGTATGTATATATTATGGATGCATAACCCAGAAAAATCTCCTGAGACGGTCTCCCACGAGACCTATTATTGCCTGATATAATGTATGTTGTTGTGTAGGGCAGATTGGAGTTCTCCATGTTATCATCCTATCTATAGCTAGTTATGATGAAGAATATAAAGCTGAAGTGAACGATATGATAAGATGATATTTAGTATAGATTTTTTTTACTATCTCGAACTCAATTTTATAACCAATATATATATTTTTTTGGCACAAATTTTATAACCAATATATAGTAATATCAAAACATTATACATCAGTTTCGTCGTTAGACCTCTAGCAAAACCTTTAATCCATTGAGCTATAATAATTTGGTTTTTTTTTTGGTACAAAGGAGCAGCTAATGTTGCGGGGGTGGGAGGTATGAGGATTTGAACCCGGGACATCCCCTAAGCAGGTTGAGTTCCTAACCACTAGGCAAACCTTGATCCTCAGCTATAATAATTTGTAATTGTCGAAAGATCGAATATGCTACTAATTACTAGCTACCCCTCATTAATTAAACATATGTATCAATAGGTCATGTAATGACAACAATTAACAAATTAAGTATGGCAAGGTCGTCAAAGTTACACGCCTTGATCAAAGCAAACAGAAGATTTTGGATAATGTTAGCCATTTTGTATTTGTTAGCTTTCTTTTTACTCAATTATTAAGTATACTAGTAAGCTAAGCTAAGCTATAGCATCTCTTAGTTACATCCAGTTAGCATTATGTACTACTTTGTACGTCAGTATATGATTTTACTATGCGACAACAACTAACATTAAAGCAAAAGGCGTCGTCGGGTATAAAGCAAATTAAAGTGTTCCAATTATGTCGTCAAGCTATGGCTCTTTGTGTAGTAGCCTACGTCTACACACAACAAGGACATATTATTAGTTCCAATCAAACTTAAATATGATCATATATATTGATATTGAATACAACAATTATATATCAACAAAGTGTATTGTAACCCAAAAAAAAAAAAAAAAATGCTAGGAGCCTATATATAGACAAATAAAAAAAAATGTCTATAGTTAGTTTGTAGTAAGATTAATCAAAGGTGACGTAAATTTTGTTGCATAATTTTGTAAATGTTGGACTGTAAGGAAAATAGAGACAATTAAGGGTCCTTGATTTGGGAATTAAATCAATTTAAAATTCATTTTATTGATAGATGCATATAAATATGTTGATTTTACTGTCAATTTCATAATTTTTCTATTGTCTACGTATAAACTCCTACTATACATGCCAATTGTCAAACTCCACACGATGCAATTTTTATAAGAATATATATTTTCTCTCACATACTGGAATACTTAACATTATCCTAAACAGGGATTCGATGGCTTAGCTAGCTAAGTATTGAGTAGAGTATGTATTTGTTGAATCGGATCAGGTGATTCTAGCACTGGCCAATTAATAGGAAGCAAACCGGATATATAATCATGGGAATGAACCTAACGAATTAAAGTGACTAATTACTAAATTTCCTCAAGAATTTAAATATTTGATAAGAGATTTTTGTATGGTATATACTTTTAACTTTAGTTTGTCCAATTGTAAGTAAGTTTACTTGCGTCCGAATCTCCTTAATTATACGGAGTAACAAAGTTAACAACTCAAATTTTCTTGATATGCTATTCTTAAGTTCAAAGATTTCTTAGCCTAACTACTCATCAAGCAAAAGGTCTTGAACTAATGGAGTTGGTGGTCGGAAAATTAAGAAGAGAGAAAAGAAAAGTTTTCAAGGGTATCATTTTGATAATTATTCTTGCCGTTTATATTATTAATTTGTTAACATTTGTACTTTTATTTAGCTCACATATTTAAATTAACGTTAATACATAACATATTCTCAACTAATTGCATTATACACGTACAACACCAACTTATTTGATAATGAAATTTCATTAAATTCGGCAAAGTAAAAGTACATTAGTTGAGAGTAAATGTGCAACAATTTCTATGTTATAGTATACAACAATACAAAATGAAAAACGAGTTCACATACTCCCGAAGTCCCGAGCATAAATAGAATGTTCCTTTAATAGAGGATATGTATTCCGTATGTGTATTGTCGAAAATCTGATGCATTAATTAAAATCTCATCGAATGTTTCTGGTACGTATCTCTGTCGTCTTAGGTTTGCACGGGTCAAATGTTTGAAATATGTTTTCTAGTCTGCACAGTCTACAGTCCAGAAAAATAATAGTATTGTCATAGCAGCCACAGACACATAAATTAAAATTAAAGATGTGCTCATTCCTATTCAAAATAATCTCCCCTTTTCTTTTTGCTGTTTTGACTAGTCATAAAAAAATTTGATTGCTATAAAATCAAGTGGGTTTTACAACAAGTGAACGAGTCATTTGATCCAAAAGTAACCCCCAACATTATCCGACAAAGCAGCAAAATAAAGGGGAGATCTTAATGGGTAGGAGAGAGTATATTTCAAAAATTAAACAAATACAGTAAAATTAAACAGAGAAGTGGGTCAGCTCCTACTTGCATAAAATAAATACTCTCTACAAGTTAGAATAATACGTGAACAAAAACAATGTACTCTTCCAATTTTTCATAAGAAGAATGTTCTAGATAGGATTTGTTGTATATTAATGAAGTACACTTGATTGTAACATTCCGTTATCTTTAGGCCTGTTATCAATTTATCATCGTTGCTAATTGTTATTTTACTGAATGGAACCTACATGTATTTGAAAGATTGAGTATCGAATATGAGATCGATGTATGCTCGCTCATACATGCATGGTGACAAAGTTAAGTCTATATTAATATGAGGCTATTATTACTATGAGCTATAGACTTATTATTCATGCTATTATTTGGATAACTCCAAAATTTATCCCACTAATATCACTTTGGACTTTGGAGTATATTTTTTATGTGAATGAATTCCATGTTTGATGAGCAACTACTCCTTGCTTTTGTTACAACTATGAGTGTAGGAAATTATTGGTCTATATTAGTATTACTTTATTTAGATTATCATAATTAATGTTGGGATCAGGTAAAACAAGGTCAGATTATGGAGAAATGAGTACCTGCTCCCTCGAAAGGGGACCTCCACTAATACAAACCCTGATGGCTTAATTAATTTAGCTTGTTTAGTATGAGTAGTAATTGCTGGAGTGACAACGACCCACATGTGAGATGTGAGATCATATCCCACATTGGAGAAATAAAAAATTGGAAACTAGTTTATAAGGTGGTGGGTTACTCCTCCCATTTTTTTATTGGTTTTAGGATGAAACTCCATCAACTTGTGAGCTAGTTTTCCACGAGGGATCGATATTTGCCCATGATGACTCTGACAGTAATAATACTATACTGTTCTACTTAAATTGTTATATGTAAGAGTTGGTTGATAATGACAAAGTTATGACTCCTCTACAAAACTTCATTCTCTACAAGTTAGAAGTTATGACTCTACTATCTACTAAATAAATCTATATATAGTGCGGGGCCAAAATTGTTTAAATAAATGACATGGTATGATAATAAACAATTAGATTTAGTTCACTTTTGATGAGATAGTATATATATGGGTCAAAATTCAATTTCACTACTAATCTACTAATGAGATGTCCTGTATGTAATCTACTAATCTTAAATTAAAATGAACCAAAGAAAATCTTAAATGCAAAAAAATGATACATATGAGAGACCTTAATTTTTGACAAGAAAATTTACGCAATCATAATCAAACAAACAAAATTGTATGAAGCAAACTTCCATTAAAGGAAAAAAGATTTACATTTTATACGTATACGAAACACAAGTTTACTATACGTGGAATAATATATTTTGCAATAACCAATCCACTGGGTCATCGTTGTCAAAGCTTGCAAAATTGATAGCAAGGGACAGTTAATCAGTCAGTATATATATAGCATATCTATCGTGAAACTAATTGAGCTGCAGCTTGGCTAGCTAATCAAGGACCGGATTATTAAGCACAAAAGCTTAGGAAAGATTTATTTTTTAAAACTCAAACATGCATGACTGATCGATCATCAGTCCGCATGCAGCAAAAACTATTTTGAACATAAGATGACGACGTCGGTGATGGATGAGTGTATCTTTATATAAAAACAAAATTAAAGTGTTCTACCAATAAAACAAGGGCAAAACAACATTAGCAACATCTGATCGAATTAAGGGCCCTTTAAAAATTGGCTTCCGTGAGTAAATAATAAGCGACTTATAGTTGCATCAAAGAGCCAAATTATTATGTGAAAGAAGACATACATCGACCCACCAATTAATAAGGTTAAAACCTTCAAAAAGAAAAGCTTTCTGTTTGGCTACTAGCTTTAATTTATTTGTTAACCTATGGTACACATAATAATAATACATGGCTTGGAAATGTGCCATCATCTCATTGCTTATCATAGCCTAGATAACCCGACAATGCATTCACCAATTCGGACGACCCATCATCACACCTTCGTATATAAACGATACAAATAAATCAGAATCGAAAGATAAAGTAGCCTTTATAATGTTGGAAGAATAACCATTTACTTAATTACTCTAACAAAAAAAAAGCATTTGTTGTAGTAAAATAATTCCTCATATATCAAATGTATGCGCAACTTTTTTCTTCAAAAGAATCGAAACACCTATACCTATTACGCTCTTGGTAGTGTATATATCGAGAAACATATGTACTTTGTTTTTTGAGTAACAGATGTGAACTTTATACATCATAGATCGTGTAAATATTTCTTGCATAGTCGTGAGTCGTGTGACTGCTCAGGATAAAAAAATTGTGAGTAGTAAGTAAACACTCTTTTAATTTTTATCATGGAGTAACAAACATTATTTACATTATACTTCTGAGTTCTACCGAACAAGAAATTGCCGTACGATGGTACTTGAATAGAACGCTGATTTGGCCCAAGTATAAACCAACAAAAAACAAAACCAGCACTATGCCACTACGAAAAGCATATTGCTAGAGGTCTATAGTGTAGACAATAAAAATGTGTCTATAGTTGACGTGACGTTGATGTGTACTATGATATGTTATATATGTGGGGTCACTTATATGTGGTTAGAGAATAGGTTATGTATTTTGGTTAGGAAATCACTAACCTAGAGGAAAAATCTACACTAGTCAAGAACTAATTGAGGAAATTGGAGT
>JBBYHQ010000022.1:4270355-4301611 GCA_038382645.1 Spergularia azorica
GCGGTTTTGAGAAACCTTCCTTTGAAAGCATTTGTTTGGGGTTTGTGTTTGCGTTTTTTTTTTTTTTCATTTTTCCTTCTCAAAAAAAAAAAAAAAAAAAAGAAAAAAAAAAAAGGCCTACTCAAAGCCAGGCCACTCCCCATGCCCAACAACTTGGGCCAGATGAGGGACGGCCCTTAAATGTAACTTTTGATCTGTGGCCGCTTGTTACTGGATTATAAAGTTGGGCTGGTTAATAACAAACATATGGGCCATTGTATGTCTTTTGGGAGACTCATTTGATCCAATCACAAAACCGAGTCGAAAAGTTTTTTTTTTAAGTGGATTAAGGACCGGACTGTCCAAACCAAACGGTTTGTCATGGTCCATTTTCCAATCCAGACCAAAACTTGCTCATAGCCACACTTCTCAAATTGATTTTAGTTAATAGACTCCCCGTTGCGAGTCACATTTCACAATGTTGGGATCATACTCCTCTTACAAAGAGGAGTGTAAAACTCACCACCCAAGAAATTAAGTACCATTCCAACACGAACTCTCGATCATGACTGGAATTACACTCCTAACATCGTTACCAAGGATCTCATCACATAAGTTAATTGACATCATCGAACGATGTGATTAATAATAATCATGGACGGCCCTTTTACGTACACATCTTTCTTGTAAATGATTTTGAATTTTTATTGAGTAATGATACTCCATTTCACTTGTCATTCTACTCACAAACTCACAATACCAATGAGCACTTACTTCAGTTGGTATAAGTTTGGCCCTAGAAATCAAAAAATGCTTTAGTAATAAAACTTAATATATAGAAGAGTTTTGCCGTTTATACGATGTAAGCCGAAATCAATCCAAGCTAAACCAAACAATGTAAATAACTACAACAAAAATCACACACCTAAAACTTGATAAGTTGCTTCATGAATAATCATGATGCAAACAAACAAAACATTGATGGGAAAAAAGGATTTGTGATATGGTAGCTCCACCATGTAACTGTCGGAACCCAATTTGAAGCCCTTTTCAGTCGGAATCATGCATCATAGTCATAGTAATAATACAAACAAATTGCTTACCGAAAAAGTGGGCTCACAATACCTGAGTTCTCTTAACCAAAGTATGGACCGTTTCTAGCCATATGTGTATATATGTAGTCGTAACACTCGTAAGCCAATCAATTTTACTATATAAAAAAATGGACTCACATTATTATTATAATTAGGATATATAATGTATAGTTTTCATGCCTTTTGTTTGGAAAGCTACAATTGCATGCGTCTTCGTCTACATTCATTCATCTTCTTCATTACGTTCTTTCTCTTTCATTGCGAACTGATCATTCACAATGTGAAGCCTTTGATCATGATGTGACGACCATGTTCAAATTACTTGCATTATTAGTGTTATTGCTACTTCCACTATTTTTTTTTCCATGAAAAACTATTGACTAAATGGTGACGCTACTTTTGGCCACAAAGAACGACATAAATCTATCAACGGTTAAGGCCTTAAGGGCGTTTTGACAAAAACAAAAAAAAAAAATGAAAATTTTCGAGTTTGCTCATTGCTGAGAAACAGGTAGTAGAAAAAGAAAAAATACATATTAAAAGAGAGGTCAAAACTCAAAGACCAATACATAATTGGATTTTTGGCTCAATCCTCGGATAATTGGATCCATTGAGACTTGATGATTAGGGATTAGTCATTGATCGATTTGTCTCGTCAGTACAAGTAAACTTCAATTAGTATGACAATTCTTGCAAGATAGGGTCTACACACATGTAACAGTATGGAGTATGCATGAGAATACGAGATAAAATAAAAACTACATACGTATACTATGCTAGATCATAATTGAATTGACTATCTTGAATCTATTTTAATTAGTGAAGATAAACATTTTACTTTTGCCATTTTTCTCATTACTTTGCCTTGATTTCGAACAGACGAATAATAGCATGTTTTGTTCCTACGTTTTAGGATGGATAATTAATTTGTCCACGCCGATTATTATGTGTCATATTAACATCGTTTATCATGTACTATCACTATCGTAATTAAGTTCTACCCCTTCCTGTTAGAGTTTGTGCAGGTTACGTATGCTCATTTGCAAAATTAAAAGGAACAGATCGATCAAGGAGCACTACGTATTATCTTTTTTTTTATTATTATTATTTAGCAAAACTATCAAATTAAAGTAGCTTCATTGAGTATACTACATAATTGGATGACATAAACAAGCACTATGAAATAAAGCTCCTTTTATGCAATGATTATGCATTTTCGCAGTAGATAACCATTACTAGACACAGCACTATGGACCATTTGTTATGTTGCGGATAGGATTATTATTATGAATGACTAATTATAATTAACTATATAGAATTTATTAGTGATAGTGATTATTTACCTAAGCTTCAACTAAAACGATTAATTGCAGCAATTATTTTATGACTTTGACATATTTAGGTCATTGTTTTTAATTAAGTTCTGTTGATAACCTTGGTGCTAAATCTAGTAAGCTAAATCTAAGAATATTATAAATTTATAAGACATATATACTGGAGTATGTAGTACGGAGTATACTAGTATGTAAAAGATGAATTAAACTCCAAAGTGTACTAACAAACTTTATCGTATTGCCTTTAAATGCTTAACAATCTTGCACGTCATTGCGTTACCATGCACTATCAATTATTATAAAGATTGATAATAGTCTCCAAGTAATAACAACTTGTGGATGAACTTGCTTGTTTGAGTAGAATCATCTTATTTAAAGTTTTGTACTTCTATATTTAGATTCATCAATATGAGTACAACTATGAATCACTAAAAGCGCAAAAAGAAACTTCCGTTATCTCAATCCTAATTACGGAACAATTATCTCTAACAGTTAATTATCAGAGAAGCCAATAAGGATCTCGTGTACTAAGTTATCCCAATTTGACAATGATGGATTTTTTTAATTACGGGAACTTTCGAGGGATACCATCTGATCTGGCCGTTTCAGAATCACGCATAATTCGTGTAATTTTTTTTGTTTTTCCTTTTCTTGTCAAAGTTCCCTTTTTTGTTAAACAAAATGTACGAGCTTACGAGGTTAGATTTTGTGTAGAGATGAAATGAAAAGTTTTAATAACTTAGCTAAAATAAAGGGGGGTTCACACTTCTAGAATGCATGGCAATCAGCTGATATTGATCTGAGGATATGCAGCCAAGAGTGACCAGCGTGGCAGAACACAGCTTACTCGAGTCGCCGCGAAGAGCTAGCATTGAAACTCTCAATATTTGTCTCAAGTGTTAACCGAAATACCCGATTTTGAACGTTACACTTCAATTTACGAAGTGAAGAATCCTTTGCTTCTTTGCAAGATTCTACATTCTTCTCAAATTCATTGCACTTAAAACTATTCTAGTAATGTCATAATAAACTCATTACTCATAACTTGCAAGTAATTCACCATGCCGTAGCATACTAATATATTATAGGACTCATAATTTGTAAGTACACATAAATATATACTCTAAGGACAATTTCAGATCAGATGTTAACGATTGAAATTTCACATCAGATGTTAACGACTGAAATGTGTAAATTGTGGGAAGGTATTCTTTTTCACGTTTTTGAAGATCATATGTAATGCGCCATGTAGTTGTATGTATCTCACATATCAACGTCGTTAGATTTAATTATTAAATATTCACTTCAACCATATCTGAAATCTGTCCCATTTTACAATCAGTTTAAAACCACAAGTATTTTACTTAAAACTAACACCACAAGAAAAAAAAAGCTCTACAGTGTACTCCAAACATGAAAAAACATGAAATAAAATAACATGGAAATGTTCAGGTTCACCTCTAGCATAAATTAATCCACCATGTCATATTAGGTATGTATACATAACACACTCTTTCAGTTTTTTTTTTAGGATGCAGTTTCAGGTGAACTTTTAATTTCTACATATCTCTTTCGATCAAGTTTTTTCTCTTGCAATACATGCCATATTATCTTACCTTACTTATCACCTTTAATCTATTTCACTTCAAGCAAATCCAAAATATGTCACATATCGCAATGAGTTCAAAACCACAAGTTTATTACTCAGACGGATACGACAAGAAAAACGCTCTACACTCTACTCCACACAGGCTGAGGAAAAAAAGACATAAAATATAGAAGATATTCACTTTCACCTCTATAAATTTACATTTCCCGATCACTTGATGAAACAAGAGAAGAGTTGCCGAAAAATTAAAACCTAATCTATAAATTAAAATTGAACCTAACTTCTTTATCGATTCTAAATCGCCCAGATAACACAGTTCGCTTCTTCAGCAATTATAAGTACATTTATGAGGAGATCCAAAGTAAACAAATTTTTTAGCTAAACTAAATCTATGTCCCTAAATCTATATCTAGCACAAAACCAGACCAACAAATTAAATTTTCCAAAATTATTTTTTTTATTAACTTTGGAATTGAAAAAATTCCATGATCATGATCCATGGGTCCCAAATGAAACTTTGGACCCTCCCATGACATACCTGACCATTAATGAAATTATTAACAACATCCGACCCCTCTTTACCTCGCCAAACACGTCCACCACCACTACGTCGACGTACCAACATGGTCGGGTTCTTTTTGAGTAGAAGTTGTCGTCATTGTTAATTGAACCTCCTGTCTCTTCTCCACATCACCACCGTCACCACCACCACCACCACCGCCACTACTATTGCTCGAACACGAGCAAGTACGTGTCGGTTTACCGTCACTATCACCAAACGACGTCGTACGGCTAGTGGCCGGGGTGGCCAAAAAGGTCGGCTTCTCTTCACCCGCCATAAT
Source organism: Spergularia azorica (assembly GCA_038382645.1). NCBI lineage: Eukaryota > Viridiplantae > Streptophyta > Magnoliopsida > Caryophyllales > Caryophyllaceae > Spergularia > Spergularia azorica. The sequence goes on from JBBYHQ010000022.1 coordinate 4,275,214, forward strand.
AACCAGTATGCTATTCGCGTACATGGCCGCCTTCACCTTCTCGTCACGGTCGCCGGCGTCGTCGCCGGAATTATCGCCGTCCATGTGGCCGGAGAGTTTCCAGTAGGAACAAGCGAGAATGAGCAAAGCGAATGCAATGAGGCCTAGCATCGCCGCCAGGCCGCCGAATAAATACGGCACCGGGGACTTCCACCCGGTCGTAGCCGGGCCCGGTAAGTGGCGGTGTTGATACGGTGGTATGGCCTGCTCGTCATATGCTCCACCCTTGGACACTACGTGTACAACTTCAAATAATCTTGCTCTTTTCATTTTTATTTAATTAATTATTTGTTCATGAGAGAAATATTGAAATGGGTTTATTTGTAAAATTAAGAGATAAAAAAAAGAAAGAGGAGTTGGTTGATAGGTGAGAAGAGGGTGAAGGGTGGTATTTATAGGGGAGAGTTTTTTTGAGTCTGTAGAGTATAGTGGAAGATATTCGTGAATGGGGAGGAAGAGTATTGTGTATGTTGTCATGCATTTCATTTTATTTCCAATAAAGAAAAGGAATAAAAAGGTAGTAATAATAGTATTATTGTTATGAGGTTTTTATTCCTATGGGTGCCCCCATTATTTCATGGGTGGGGTAAATAATTAAAACTATGGTTTTATTAGGGTGGAAGAGTAGTTTAAGTTGTACACAATTAATCTACCTATGGTCCCATATCTCTAATTACAAATTTGGGTGGGAATAAATGTGGGATATGTTGAGAAACATACCTCTAGGCTCTAGCATAACATATCACGCTCTGACAAATCTGTAGTGTTTACATTGTAAACCTGATGCCTCTATAGAATATATCACGCTCTGATACACCTAGCTAACGTGTTTAGATATTGTAAACTTCATACATCTGTAGAATATATCACGCTCTGATACACCTAGCTAGCGTGTCTAGATATTGTAAATCTGATAACTCTGCGGAATATATCACGCTCTGATACACCTGGCGTGTCTAGATTGTAAACCTGATACATCTGCGGAATATATCACGCTCTGATACACCTGGCGTGTCTAGATTGTAAACCTGATACCTCTGCGGAATATCTCACGCTCTGATACACCTGCCGTGTTTAGATTGTAAACCCGATACCTCTACAGAATACATTACGTTTTGATACACCTGGCGTGTCTAGAAAAACTAAAATTAAATAAGGATATCTAATAACAACACTCTAATATGACTATGGATGCATAATCGAGAAAAATCTCAAGACATAATGTATATTGTGTAGGGTAGTTAGTTCTCCATGTTAGTATCATCCTATAGTTATGAAAAAAATATAAAGTTGGAGTGTACGATATGATATGAACATATGGTGACATTCTATTTAGGAAAATTTGCGAGGCCGCACCTTACAAAACTAGTTTTTTGCGAGACCGCACCTTTTATGTTTAATTTTGCGAAATTGCACCTTTTAAGTCTATTTCTTTGCGAAGCTGCACCTTTTCTCATTTTCGTCCAATTTTGACCACTATCCGGCATTGACCCGACCATACTCTTCTCCTTCAATTTCCCTCCAATTTTCCCCCCTCCCCAAAAAAACCCTAAATTGTTAGGTCAAGTCAACGTCGGAGAGTGGTCAAAAGTGGTTGGAAATGAGAAAAGGTGCAGTTTCGCAAAGAAATAAACTTAAAAGGTGCAGTTTCGCAAAATTAAACATAAAAAGTGCGGTCTCGCAAAAAACTGGTTTTATAAGGTGCGGTTTCGCAAATTTTCCTTCTATTTATATCAAATGTTAGAGGTTTAATGTATAAACTCGCACGTAATATGGAACTATTTACAACACAATTCACTTACGATAAAGATACTTTAATTTCACTTTGTAATTTTACAACCATTTTTACTAACATCAAAACATCAGCAACATCGGTATTAATTAGACCTCGAGCATCATCTTTAAACCTTTGAGCTAATAATTTGTAATTTTGCCAAAACATCCAATAATAATATGCTATATATTCTAGTTACTTGCTTAGCTACGTCTTCAAAGTTACATACACTACTCCTTGATAGAAGCAAACAGTCAAACAGAAGGTTTTGGATAATGTTGGCCATTCTATGTTTGTTTGCTTTATTTTTACTCCATTATTAAGTAGTGTACTAGTAAGCTAAGCTAAGCTAAGCTTATAGCTTCTCTTAGTTACATCCAGTTAGCATTATGTACTACTTTGTACGTCAGTATATGATTTTACTATGCGACAAAAACTAACATTAAAGCAAAAGGCGTCGTCGGATATAAAGCAAATTAAAGTGTCCCAATTATGTCGTCAAGCTATGGCTCTTTGTGTAGTAGCCTACGTCTACACACAACAAGGACATATTATTAGTTCCAATCAAACTTCAATATGATCAGATTGATATTGAATACAACAATCATACATCAACAAAGTGTATCGTAACCCAAAAAAAAAAAAATTTGTATGATGGAGGAGGTCGGATGCATACGGCTTTGGCGATGCATACATTAAATAAGTAAAGGGACTGACTTCTATTTCATAATATAAGAAGCTTGTTAAACGAATACAACAATGACATTAGTAGAGCGTATTAGTTATGATCATATATTATACGGAGTATATCATAATAGATCAAGACTTTTTATCTTGTTGAAACTGGGTTTTGATGCGAATCAGATTTAAAGATTCAGACCGAATTCGACGGTCTTAATTTTAGTGAAATCCAGTTTTGTTCTAATATGTTTTTGAACAAATTACAAATAATGTACCGTGGATAAGAATCATAAGTTAGATGTCGTCCCTAATCGGGTGAACTAATTAAGATGGGAACCAAAGAAAAATGCGACTAATTGTGTGCATCGAATTGAAATTATAGTACTATACATTGCATGCCAATTGTCAAACTCCACGATCCAAATTTTTCTTATAAGCACACTGCATACTACATACTCCATATTTTCTCTCACCTAATACATAACATTATCCTAAACAGAGATTCGATGGCTTAGTTAAGTTCTATTGAGTAGAGTATTTGTTGAATCGGATCAGGTGATTCAAGCACTGACCAATTAATAGGCAGCAAACAAGATATATAATGGAAATGAACCTAACGAATTAAAGTGAATAATCACTAAATATTCTCAAGAATTTAATAAGAGATGATTTTGTATGGTATATACTTTTAATTTTGTTTGTCCAATTGTAGCTAAGTTTACTGCGTCCGAATCTCCTTATATGGAGTAACAAATCAAAGCTAACAACTCAAATTTTCTTAATATGCTATTCTTAAGTTAAAAGATTTCTTAGCCTAACTACTCAAGCAAAAGGTCTTGAACTAATGGGGTTGGTGGTCGGGAAATTAAGAAGAGAGAAAAAAAGAAGTTTCTAACTTCTAAGGGCATCATTCCGATTCTCATTCTCGCCGTTTATATTATCAAATATTCAAATGGTTAACATTTGTATTCTTATTTAATTAACTCATATATTCAAATTAAACATTAATACGTAATATATTCTCAACTTATTACATCATATAATACACTACACTAATTTGATGATGAAATTTCATTATATTTGAATTTTGATTGAGAAATCAGAAAAGCTAAGGGGTGGAATTAAAGTTCTGTTTTTAAGGATATGTAAAAAATGCCAACTAATAACCTTAAGTCCTTTACGTCAACAAAAATTACGTTCATGCATCAGAAACACGACTATGTTTCTACCTATTCTCTTGTGATGCTCTTAAATTATTTCTTAATTTGCTTCTCTTTAACATATTTTCAAACTACAATTATTTATTTCAGCTAATTATAATTAAGTTGCATATGATTCTTGCTTCTGATGTTAGGTTTTTGTGTCGAGAGATTCTCTTTTACATAAAGTGTACTCATATATTTTATATAGTAGTAATTTAAATTGTGCTATATCTTATGAACGACCTTCAACAGGGATAGACTTTCACATACTGACATGCATACACTTGCCAATATATTTTGACTATCAATAACTTAATTATTATCGTCAATGTTCGTATTTAACAATACTCAGATTTATAATTTTTCAATAATACAACTGAAATCAATTGATAACCAAAGTACAATTTCAAACAATATCAAAATTAATAAATTGCAATCGCATTAAATCAGAGTAAAATTACATCAGATGAGAGTAAAAATGTAACAATTTCGATTTTAAAATACACAACATGAAACGACTACACATAGTCCCGAGTGTATATACAACGTACGGAGTATATATATAGAATGTTCCTGCAATCAAGGATATGTACTCCGTATGTATGCATGTGTATTGTCGAAAAGCTGATGCATTAATTAAATTCGCATCGAATGCTTCTGCTGGTACGTATCTCTGTCGTCTTAGGTTTGCACAGGTCAAAGGTTTGAAGTATGTTTTCTAGTAGTACGTAGTACTGTACAGTCTACAGTCCAGTAGCTAAGTTCGTCGTATGCTCTAAAAATAGTGGTATTGTCATAGCAGCCACTGGCCACACACACACAAATAAACATAAAAACTTCAAAAAAATTAAACAAATACAGTAAAATAAAATAGAGAATTGTGGTTCAGCTCCTACTTGCATAAAATAAATACTCTCTAGCTTAGAATAATAAGTGAACAAAAACAATGTACTCTTCCAATTTTTCATAAGAAGAAGGTTCTATAGAATTTGTTGTATTAAGTACACTTGATTGTAACATTCCGTAATCTTTAAGCCTGTTATCATTGTTGTTAATTGTTATTTTATCGAATGGAACCTACATTTCTTGTAGATGTTGGCATGATACGATATATTAAAATATATACACGTATCTATAAACAAGAATGAGTATCGAAATAATAAGACCAGAGATCGATGTATGTTCATACATGCACAGTGACAAAGCTAAGTCTATATTAGTATGAGTTATAGACTAATAGTCATGTTACTATTTGGATAACTGCAATAATTATCCCACTAATATCACTTTGGAGTACCTTTTTTTTATGTAAAATGAATTCCTGTTTTGATGAGCAACTACTCCTTGCTTTTGTTACAACTATGAGTGTAGGAAATTATTGGTCTATATAAGTGTTACTTTAGATTATCTTAATTAATGTTGGGATCAGGTAAAACAAGGTGAGATTATGGAGAAATGAGTACCTGCTCCCTCAAAAAGGGGACCTCCGATCCACTAATCCAAACCCTGATGGCTGAATTAGATTGATTAGTATAATTAATAATAATTCTATGTTGTTCCACTTAAATAGTTATATATGTGAATTTGGTTGATATTAATATCTAAGTTACTACTCCTCTTCAAAACTTGGCTCTCTAAAAGTTAATTTTTTAACTCTAAAAGTTACTGTATAGTGTCCGGACCAATTTTTTTTAATAAATGACATGGTACGTAAGATAACAAACAATTATATTTACTCATAATAATGCACCGCTGCAAAAACAAAAACAAACAATTAGATTTGGTTCACTTTTGATGAGATGCGTATGTATAGGTCGAAAATCAATTTCACTACTACATCTTCGTATGGCCAGAGAGATGCGAAGTAATATACTAAATCTTAAATGAGCAAAAGAAAATTAAATCTCAAATGCAAAAGACGATATACATGAGAAACCTGCTTGACGAGAAATTTTACTCAATCATGTAATAAATTTTGCAATAGCATGCCCGGTAGGCATGTTTATCGTGAAGCTAATAATAGAGCCGCAGATTGGCTGGCTAATCGAGGACCAAATCAAGCACAGAAGTTTATAAAAGATTTAATTTTGTTACTCAAATATGCACGACTGATCGATCATCAGTCCGCATGCAGCAAAAACTATTTTGAACATAAGATGACGACGTTGGTGATGGATGAGTGTATCTTTATATAAAAACAAAAGTATTCTACCAATAAAACAAGGGCAAAACAACATTAGCAACATCTGAATTAAGGGCCCTTTGAAAACTGGCTTCCGTAAGTAAATAATATGCGACTTATAGTTGCATCAAAGAGCCAAATTATTATATGAAAGTAGACATAGATCGACCCACCAATTAATAAGGTTAAAACCTTCAAAAAGAAAAGCTTTCTGTTTGGCTACTAGCTTTAGTTTATTTGTTAACCTATGGTACACATAATATACATGGCTTGAAAGTGCCATCATCTCATTGCTTATCATAGCTTAGATAACCCGACAATGCATTCACCAATTTTCGGAACCGTCATAATCATTCTCACCTTCATATATGCTCCGTAAACGAGAAAATCTGAAACGAAAAATAAATTAAGTAGCCTCAAATAATGTTGAATAATCGTTTACGTAATTACTCTGATAAAAAAGAAAGCATTTGATGCGGTAAGATCATTCCTCCTATATATCAAATATATGTACAACTTTTTTCTTCAAAAAAATCAAACACATACCCCTATTATGCTCTTGCTAGTGTACATATCGAGAAACATATGTGAATCTTTTTTTGAGTAACAGATGTGAACTTTATATAACACCGTAGATCGTGTAAATTTTACTCGCATAAGTCTTGACTCGTGAGTGCTTATGATAAAATTGTGAGTTTTAAGTAAGCAGTCTATTTTATTAACATCCATTATTCTAAACGAACAAGAAATTGCCGTACGACTGTACTTGAATAGAACACTGATTAGGCCCAAATATAAACCAACAAAAAACAAAACCAGCACTACGCCACTATGAAAAATGGTACAACATCCAAAAGTAATTATCCACTTTTATGCATGATGATTTCAGAAACGATAGAAATGAAAGGAGTTAGTCCTTTTTTTTTAATAATCATGCTATTTCATGCTCAACGATGACACAATTTAATCAAAAGTTCCTATTGATCGATTTCAAAAAAAAAAAAAAAGTTCCTATTGGTCGAGTCCCTTAATTAAGTATGCACTTGTGCGGGTTCATGGTGTGTCACTGTATTATACTCGTATATGTTTGTTGCTTGTGACTCAACGTGATAATACACGGTTCTCTCGTAGTCTGGCTTAGCTTCATAAATCATCTATATAATTAGCTTGCTTCATTTAAAGAGTGTTTAATTGTGTTAGCGGTGAAACTTATTCAAATGACCTCGTCTACGAATTACATTAAAATTAAAAAGTTAAATTTTAAAGGAAGGAAAATGAAGATGATCATCATTTGTTCCCCATTTGTTGTAGAGTTGTAGTGGGGGCTATGCTAAGGGAAAAAAAGAAAAATGATCAAACGATAATATGATACTTTGATTGGCAAAATCGGACCAATCATGAAGCGACATCGTTTAGGCAATTAGGGGAGTGGAGGGTCATTTGTTTGAATGAGGAAATTACAAATTACCCATCCGAAAGACGTTGTTCCACAAAATGGAGGCATAAAGTATCTAAATATCTTCATATACTCTATATATAATCATAATCTTTGACCTTATTGGTTAAGCCAACATCTCTAACCATTATGGCTAATAATTCCTACTCCTCGTTCATCCTATAGAAAAATTATTATTAAAAGTTATTCATAGTTATTAATAGAACCGAAACATTCGTTGCGTTATCATTCAAAAATTAAGTGTTAGATAACTTTACCTATGTATTATTGACATACATGTGTCTCACTCTTGGCAATAATTCGAGATCGCCATCGCTTCTACAATTTCGAGTTAGTTGTAAAATTGTCAATGTTGGAATGTAACAAATTAAATACTACCGCAAATAACATTACTAACAATTTTGGTTGTTTACACAACATATATCTGAGACCGTAAAACAATGATTTTTCTCGCGAATCGATAATGTCAATGAGTCCACTATGTAGACCCTTGACGCCATCAAATTGTCCATCATCGACTAAGTCATGATTAAATTCTCTTGCAATCATATTGTATAAGACCCCATCAACCAACTACATACGTCACTATAATGCATTTGCAATGATTAGCTAAGTTGCACATAAAAACAAAGCACATACAGTGATACAGTATATAAACAGAAACTTAACATAGCATACTTGGCTTGCCATGATTAACATAGTTGAATATAAAGGACATTGCGCGTACATTCAACAATTCAAATCTTATCCACTTACACTTGTGCACTATCATTCACTTGCCAATTTTATGGAGTTGTATATGCTACACAGCTACTATTGTCTACTTTTGTTACCTCCCAACGTACCATTTACGTTTCGGCCAGTGAAGAGTTGAATCTCTAATCTTTTAGTCAAATCGTGACTTGTGAGATCAATATTCAGTTATTGGTCGTCTCCTTATTATGTTGATGACGTCAATGTAAAATGTAAATTGATAAATACAAGAGTAAGATAATTGCCATAGCTAGATCACATAACTCGGAGTCTTAATAATTCTCGAGACTCTTCCCAGCCTATCGTAACCCCTCCCTACGTGATCACCAACACAACAACCATTACAACAATACCTTGCTAGTGTACTCGGTCTTATCTTTAAGTCGAAAACATAGAAAGGATATTCCCGAATCTCGAAAACTAATCCCGAACCAAAGAGAAGATAAAGTTTGAAATGCAACAAATTGCATCAGCAACTGTAAACAGAGATCGCACACAGGAGCTGAAGTGAACCCACTGAATCAAGTAGGAGATTTTCAGTGGTTCCACATTTGGGTTAAAATGATAAGTCATTTTCAACCAACACCCTGGATGGGGCTTGTGATGTGTGCTGTCATATTCCAGCAGCAGCTCCATTTTTCCACTTGGCTTCTCCCACTCTCTCCTATTTTCTCATCATCACACTCATTTCGGAGCACTGTTTTAACCTGTTTGTTTCTTCTGTATGTTTCATGGTGAAATGTATGATGAAAACCCCATCTCATGTGTTTTATTTTGTCAACTTGAGTTTTGACACCATCATCCATTTCTTAAGATGGTCTACGTTTGTTGGATTTTCGCTTACATATTGAAACCAAACGTAACAAAAACCTAAGAAATCTTCGAGAGCAATAAGATTAAAACTTTACAAGTTGAGCGGGTTTGTTGAACCTAAAATCTATGCAAAGTGCAAACACACCAGATAACATACTGGTTCTGTTTCTTTAGTCGTTTATGTTTTCGGTTGAATCGCTCTTACATATTCTTTTGGTTTTGGAAATGGAGAGGGAATTCTACAGAATTATAAATCCGAGATAAATTAACAAGTTGAACTCACTCCGAACAAATCCTGATAGTAGCCAATATTCATAATGCTTCAGCCCAGGCTGCCAAGCCAATGCATTAACTCTTTAGAGTTGACGAGTTTCGAGCAAAGCCCGTGATGAAACAGTCGAACCGGTCTCAAGCCTATCCAGGCTAGGGCTCAGATCAGCTAATACTTTGAGATCGGTTCATGTACACAGTACACTGTACACCCAACGAGCAAGAGTTTCCTCATAAACGAGCAAGCAACTCCATTTGCGTTAGTGTAAAGAACAAAACATTAAAATGAAGATCAAAGAACTCAATCATCTGCACTTCGCCAAACATATCAGATACAAATGAATTACACACATCAGGCTGTTAATCATCTTGCTGAAAACACCTCGATTCATACACTGGTTTACAACAGACATATTCACACTTCTACACATCTCCATACAGATCAGCTGACAGGCTTACACCTTTTTCGTTTTCATTTTCTTCCTGTAAGAGAGCCTACACTGGTACAGAACTCAACTTACTGCTAAAAAACATCACATGAATACACGATACAGCTACCGAGGGCTATTATACATTACAACAACAGCTAAGAATCAATGCTTTACAAGGGCTTGTCATTCGCAAGAGAGGAAAAAGAATTGAAGGGCTACCTTTGGATTGGAAGCTTATTGGTTAGACAGCAGAACAAGGGTAGTTACTCTCCTCTTATCATTAAGGACTGATTTGGGACGCGCCTGATTTCCACAAATGTCGAGTACTCTTTATCTAATGGCTGTTTCCATGGCTCTCCATCCATTTGCATGTATGACTGCCTCCACTCACCACCTCTTACTTCAAATCTGATTGCTGCAGCCTGATGCGACAAAAAATGGAAAGTTTACCACGCTAGTTTTAGCGATTTCTACGAGGAGCTTAAGCACATGCTTCAAAAAACAAGCATATCCATGTTGCTGAGCTAAAACTTTAGCAACATTCTCATTGCTGAGCTAATAAACGTGAGTCTCCTAAAAAAAAGCTAACAAACATGAGTAGAGTTCTGCCTAAAAAGTTTTAAGTGAGTTGCCTACCCTTTTTTTTGGAGGGGCGTTTTGTGAACTAGTGATTTAAGTGTGTACACAGTACTCAGCTAATTACAGAAAGTAAAGAAGTGCTAACCTGGGCAATGTGCTTGGCAGAGATCAGTTCTACCATCACAAAAGAAGCATGCCATCCATGCTTTAGGCCGAAAATTTCAACAAGACCATCATCGGCGTTGGCTGCAACAAAACCTTTCTGTACAAGCAAAAGCAACACGTGCATACAGCGATTACATTTGGATTCAACCAAGGAAACATACTACAAAAGTTTCAGTGTAACCAATGGCTCAAACATTTATATCTACAGCAGTTAAATGAGGATGTAAAACATCATGATTCATGGCTACAATCACAGATGACGACCCGAAAAATCAAGATGAGCAGAAACGCTGAATGAAGAGAAAGCAGGCCAGATGAGGCATACAAGAACAAGCCAACCAATAATTTTACGCATGTAAGCTTAAATATCGATTAAAAAATAGTTGGCTTGAACCGGAATGATATTCCTGTCCAGATAAGTGAAACAACTGTCTAACAATAAATGGAGGACACTCAAACAGGAAGCAGGAGCATAGTTATGCCACGAAACACATCTTTGACATCTGTCTGATTATACATATACATAATAAAAACACAGACTATTAACAATGTATCTGGTTTATCAATGACGTCTACAAGGCCTCCTATAGCACCATGACGAGAACTTTGCATTCACGCATGAAGACAAATGGACAAACACATCACAAATAATACGGGTAATCCAGTTCTACAAAATCGCAAGAAAGGTCATGCAGCAAAGCGTAATGACAGAATTGAGTATGAAGAAGGTATAGCAAAAGAAAGGGAAGAAAAAGATAAGACTAAGAAAATGTTACCTTTTCCAAGTACTCTGGACTTAAATTTCCCCATGGATGCCTTCCACTAGCGTAACTATGAAGATTCAATGCAACTATCGATCTTATACTGCAGGGAAAGAAATGTAACTGGAATGAGCAAAAAACGGAATTCCTTAGCAAAGACCAATTGCAGAGAAATACTGTTTCAAAATATATACGCGAATAACCCCAAAATTTAACATACAAGAACAAGGACATAGTGAATTACTATTGACACTTGACACTAAATAACTGAAAAGAAAAGATACCCTATAACAAGAATGATGGGAGAAGCAAACATCCTCAGAAATCGAAAGAGAACTCAAGGTAGAAAATTACTTTGAGGGGACTCGTACTTTCTCCCAAACTGTACTGTTAACCTTTCTGATATGTATCCTTAAGATATTTTTGAGACCTCTGCAAGAAAGACAAACAATCCCAATTTCAGAAAAAAGAAAGACAAAATACTCGAAAGTATAAAAACACAAAGAGGATTAGGGGAGAGGGGAAAAAACGTAGAAAAGCAGGAAAAATATCAAAGACGCAAAAAGTATGTCCTCAACGAATTAAAACCTTCCATTCCTAAAAGCAAAAAAAATTCTGAGTGACTTCCCATAGTTCTGTTCAATACTACTTCAATCTTTTACATAGCCATGGAAAAGATCATACAAGGATTCTGATTCCCAGCAAATTGTACACTAAAGAATTCCTGGTGTTCACTAATTTATTTAGAGAAGGCAATGGCTCGGTAGCCCACTAGCTGCTCGTACAACCCTTCAAATACATCTAATACACTACCAGAGCCCTCCTTGCAGTCATCCCTTTCAGTTATTTAGTCAAATTTCCCTCTGATAAAAACCACGAAGAATTATGTAGGGTGGGCAATGAACTGGCAATTGATGGAAACAACAAACAACATCTTTAACCCCAGTGCCTTAAAGGCTCCCGCCATAAGGCGAGGTAAGGGGGGGTCAGATGCACGCAAGCCTTACCCCTATTGAAACATAGAGAGGCTGCGCACGAATGACCCAAAATGAAAATTGCTTCGAGAATCGCACTGATGGAAACATCTCTCCTTAATTTTCAACCAGTTATAATTCCTATAAGCCTATGCAACATAGAAAATAACCCTTGAACTCAATGTATACTTCCAGAACTTTGGGAAAGGCCCGAACTAGAATGAATGGTAGTTCATTTAGGACCCAGTTGAGAAAACAAGAAGAATGAAGATACATAGCAAAAGATGAATAAAGCCTTACCTTAAGCTTGGGTCACTGACACAAGGTGTAAAGAACCACCCCTGAGTGCAGCTATATCCAGAATAGATCAACTGCCAGATAAAGGCCTCTAATCAGATAAAAGCTAAGAAACAAATATCATGGTAGCTCCAAATGGTACTAGCAATTTCCAATAGAAGCGGTAAAGATACCAATGAAATCAAAACTTCATAATAGCACAACAGATCTGATTGTACAATGTACACACTAAGCCCTAAGGGAAGGATGCACCACAATAGCTTCCAACAACTTAATGAGAAACCTTCCAAGAGGTCAAAAAAGAAGAAAGTATCTTTAAGCCACACACATGGAAAAGATGCCATGATCATACAGATGAAAAACAGACAAGTCAATGTTAAGATGAATATAAATCAGCCAGAGGAAACTAATGAATTAGAAGAAAGGCCAGATTACCCAGCACAAAAAGCTACCCCTAAGAAATATCAGAAGTTTTAAAAACACGAGCCAGACCTTATTCGCGATTGGACCCTGTGCAAGGTACGGCTTCTCATTACGTAAGTTGTGGAATCCATATGCAACTTGTGCATCCATACCTGCAATGACAATCAACAAAGTTAGCACTCAAAGATTTACTGCAAATATGCACTAACAGGAAAAGTAGCAACATACACCATCTCCATTAAAAAAAAAAAGCATGAAAGTGCAAAATAAAAAACGTTCATCATCTTTCTGCAAAGTGGAGTTCAAAGGTAAAGGACTGAGACTTAAAGAGCACCAAGAAAGGAAGAATCACAATAAAAATGTACACCAGCTAACGTCTGACTCTGATATTTTCTACATAAAAAGGACACAAATTCATTGGCAAGAACTAAATCCATTGACCTTCTGCTACACAGCCACCTTCAACCGCACGTATCTGACAAGAAAAGTAAATAAAAACATAAAATAAATGAACAGGATACAAAAACAGAGAGGAAGAAGTTCTGTATAGAGCATACCTACAGCCTAAGGTGTAGGAAACTTATTCAGACTATCTTCGTCATAAACTACATAACAAGGCCAAATTAACCTGCAAATAAAAAACCCTTTTGAAGAGAAAAAATAAGGACGTCGCCTGCCCTTCTAACTTACGCTTCTGCCAAATTCAATAAAAAAAGGCACATACAGAGAAATGGTAGCACCACTGTATAACGATTCACCATCATCAAAATGTTTAGCAATCTCAGGTAGCAGTATGTTTAAGGTCTCATAATGTTACAGACATAAAGGAATAAGACAAAAAGTTGACAGAGCACACGTAGACACGAGATGATAAAACAATAACACAAGAGAATGCTAATTCCTGCGAAAAGAGGTACTTACCAATACTAAAATAATTGTAGAACACTCCATCATAGCAAGTCACTTTCTCGGGAAGCTGACCATCACACACGACATCCTGCAAAACTCCACACTAGCACCTCAAAGAAAATATGATGACTTCATCAGACAAAAATACTGACGTAGGCACCTATACATGACCAAAGCCTTGCATTAGGCCCTAGCCCTGGTACCACACAAGTGAAATCAGATCAAATTCGCATCCTAATTAACTTCACATCAAAGCACAACTTTTCCTAAGGAGGTATCAAAGCAATAGCGCATGTGATGTTATTACTTTAAAGAAGATGGAGGACACAGGGGCAAAGTTGTCAATATCTTGGAACATGACTCAAACAAGTGCAGGAACAAAGAAAAAGTTGATGCAGCCAATATTTGGCGATCCATCAACTTCCCAGAGCTCACTGCTCATGTGGCATAGCTTTTCAACCGAAGGTGTGTCTAATATACAGATTCTAAGCAATTGCAAGGGTGGATATATTGACTTCCCAAGAATACAACACGCTAAATACAAAGCCTCGGACCTCAGTAAACGCATTGGTTAGGATTATGGTACTGCAGCTAGGACCTCCCCCCCCCCCCTTAAAAAAGTTATCTAATAAAAGGTACAGCGTGTGACTGAGAAAGTCATTAATCACAAGATCAAGTCAATGTTTGGGAAAGGATCCAACCAGTTTAAATGAAAATGAAACCAGCAAAACTGAATCTGAGGGGAGTATAAGGTAGCAGAATGAGTAACCTGATCAAGAGAGCACTCTCCTGTTAACTTCAGTGAATGAGGCAGCTCCATCACTTCCCCAGCTGGCATTGTTATTGACACATGCCAACTGTGATGCCCAAAACAGTTGGCAATCAGAAGACCAAAATATATTAGGTTACAAGTCATCATCAAAAACTGATTTAAAAAAGAAGAATTAACACAAAAATGTCTACCATAGTGCAGACTCATTGCAAGGTAAAATTTTTAAAAACATCAAATTTCACCCAGGTGCAAAAAGTGTATATATTTGCAGACTATATGTTCAATGCTATCGATAAAAGTATGGATTTATGACGTAAGAGCAATTAAAAGGCACATATATGATCCACTATCTCCAAATATAGCATGGGGAACGCTTATGTTCATGTATTTCATAATAGCAGACATTGAGATGGCTTCATATGATTCATCGTTGAAAATGAAAAGACCTTTCGGCTTTCGCACTGGAGACCATGGTTTCAGTTTGTATTACTAATGAATGCGATTCTCAATTGACAAAGCTCACAACAGCAATATTAAATGTAACTAGAATCCTTCACATAAGTTTCAAGATTGGATTGTCAACAATCAGAAGCTGATTTCAAGCACCTTCCACACTCAAAAGCATATGCAAGTATCAAGTAAAAACACGTTGCAACAGACATACAAAAGACAATCAACTAGTAGTCTTTTACAGCAACAAAGCATAGGAACACCATAAAGATGCCCAAACATTAAAATTAAAAAAAAAAAAAAAATTATTCCTTCTCTTTCCGTCTCCCATCCAAATTCTTATCATGAAATATTCTTAACTTTTTCTCCTCTTCCTCACCCTTCCTCCGATCCTTCCCATCCAAACATATGAAGGAAGAGGCGACAAGTTACGAGTCTTATGACAGAAAAAGAG
This sequence comes from Spergularia azorica, assembly GCA_038382645.1. Classification (NCBI taxonomy): domain Eukaryota; kingdom Viridiplantae; phylum Streptophyta; class Magnoliopsida; order Caryophyllales; family Caryophyllaceae; genus Spergularia; species Spergularia azorica. The sequence continues at coordinate 4,290,599 of JBBYHQ010000022.1, forward strand.
AAAATTAGAGAAAAGCAAGAAGGTATAAAAGTCCCACGAGATCTATTCCATTTGCCAATAATATATGTTCAACAAATTGAAGATGGGAAAGTAATCACCTGTCTAAACGACAAATAGGACCCGTACTAGCCCTATGAAGAGATTTCTTCACAGCTGTCTTCCAGGCAAACGGAAATGAACCACCCTATTGATTAATAAAAGTTAAAACACATAGATTAAAAACTTCTTCTATACTCAACAAGACCTAAGAAAAATCCAAGAAAATAAATGACTATATGCAAACAAACCAACAAAGAACTGGAGAATATTTACCCAGCCAAAACTCCTGGACAAATCATTGCCGGTGCCAAGGGGAATAATCGCCACGGGAGGAACAGGATATCGACTTTCTTTGTGAAGTTCTCCTAAACTTCCAAGTACCCAACCAACTGTACCATCTCCCCCAGCAACCTGCGACACATTCAAGCCTCAATAATCCAATCAAACTTAATACGACAAACATAATCTCTATTAGCAATAGAAAAGAAAGGATATAGAATGCCCCTATCCCAGCTTGACGGAGAGAAGCTTCACAAAAATTGAACTTCCATTCTGACGCTAGCAGAGCTTTCAACACCGAAACAAAAAGGATAGGATCTTACGAAACAATTAAAGAGTCATCTCACTAACTGAATTTTCACAATAAATTGCACATAATTTATCAGACAAGTGCATCGTTAAAGACACTTAATCTGCTAGTCTGTCTGCTCAGACCTGCTCAAATTATGGCCCCCGTAATTTAATAACACAAACACACTGTAGTACAAGTCTACTTCCCGAAGAAAAGGCCATAAAAATCACAATTCAGAGAAGAACATACCACCACTCTTAACTTTTCCCGAGTTTGTTTGGCAACAGAATCACCCACGGCCAGCTGCTCTAAGCAAGGCAATCCGTACCGTACAAGCTCACTAGGCTTTACATCAGAGAGGTCGTATACCTGAAGCGCCAAAACACACAGAATCATCCTTAATCAGCAAAAAAATTCATACCAATTTTAAAAAAACCTCCACATAGAACAACAATGAAACATGCTGCCATCAGTCATTATCATAAATCGAATTCACCCTCGCAACAAAGCATTGTTGTATTCAGTTAAAATAACGAATGAATTTCATAACACCAAATTGATCTGAAGTAATATGTGTTTATTAACGTGAACAAATGCTGGGATAGATAGGCTGCCAATATTTAAGAAATCTAAAAGAACAGAATGTAAAATTCAAAAATCCAACAATAAGAGGTTACTTGTAAATATGCCTCATAGTTTTTCAACGTAACTGAACACAGTATAAAGAATTAAAGACCAAACCACAGATTATCAATTTCCCACATTCGCACTATCTGGTTCTCGTTGAACACCATCCAGAACTAATGTAAAACAGTGGGTATAGACTTTCGTCTTTGAGCAAAGTATCCTACATTTCTACCACAGAAAAAGAAAACTCACTCATCAAACAGATCACCAAAACATCTTGAAGACCATCAACCAGACCATTTCGAGAACTAATGTAAATCTGGCATCTCATAAAACACATACCATGACAACTGCAGTAAATGCTAACCAACAATCAGTCATCATTCAGATGACAAGGAAAGCAATGCTCAAATGATCAATTAACCAAGTCAAAGAAAATCAGACAAATCAGAGCAACTTCCTCTAATTACCCCCAAAGGCACTAAAACCTACAAAACTAATCAACTAAAACAATCTAGAAACTAGTTGCTACAACATACTCCTGCAAACCAAAGTAACCTATCAGCCACACATGCGCATCCAAAGGGAGAAGGAAAGATCGCGAATAAAGTCATTTCCAAACAACAAATGCTGGACAACATAGGGGTGGTCCAAAGAGCCAACCAGGAGTTACGTAATCCATTACCCATAAGTTAAATCATCTGTTCTTGTCCCGATAATATCATCATCAATTCATCATAGGCCCATAATCATTTAAGAACCAGAATTAACTTCTCCCTTCATAACCCCCCCCCCCCAAAAGAATCATCTTGTCCATTCCAAAAAAAGCCAAATACACAGGGACAGACAACAACAGCATCATCAACAGCTATTTCTGCAGTTCTACTCAAACTCCAAAGTAAGATTAACTAAATGGTTTTTCACCTAACAATCCCAACAACCCCCCCCCCCTTCTTCTTCTTCTTTCCCCAATAAAACTTCATTCTAACATCCCATTCTACATTTCTAACACTCAAGTCCTCAACATCACTACAAATACATGACCGCCACCAAAAGAGAACAGCACAAAGGCTCAATAATCAGACAACCAAGTCGACTATCCAAAACCAACCAACTATAAGCGAAAGATCATCCTTCATGACATACACATTACCTACCCAAGCAAGATGGGAAAACCACCCTAATCACCAACAATCCCACCCAATAAACTCCCTCCCCCCCAATTCTCAAAAATTATGTAAAATGAACATTCCAGTAAGAGAACAGCCACAATGAGATGATCTCCTACACACAAAACAATGCCTAATCATGACGAAACTCACAAACCTACCTATCAAAACCACCACTGGTCCAAACTACATAAAAATACAAACCCACCTCCCAAAAAAACCCCAACAATACATAACCCACAAAAAGAAATGAACTTTCCCTCAAACCAAATTAAAATGATGAACAATACACACAAATCTCAAGCCTCAACATCACTACAAATACATGACAGCCACGAGAAGATAACAGCGCAAAGTCTCAATAATCACACGACCAAGTCGACAATCCAAACCAGCCACCACAAGCAAAAGAGCATCCTTCATAATCAAAAGATGACATAAACATTAATACATAGCCAACCAAGATGGGAAAACCACCCTAATCACCAACAAAACCACCCAATAAACTTCACCCCCAATTCTCAAATATTAAACTAAAATGAACATTCCAATAAGAGAAGAGCCACAATGAGATGATCTCCTACACAAAACCTACCTACCAAAACCACCACTGGTCCAACCTACACACAAACACAAACCCACTTCCCAAAAACACAACAATACATAACCCACACAAAGACATGAACTTTCCCTCAAACCAAATTATAATGATGAACAATAAAACACAAACCTACATCCCCAAAAACCCAACAATTCACACAAATTTCAACAACACTGTTTCATATCATTTGGGTACCTAGTCTTCACCCATTCATACAATAAAAACCCCAACATTATACCCATAAAGATATCACCTTTCCTCAATAAAAACACAAACCCACCACTGAAAACACCAAAAAACACAAAATAAACAAAAAAAAAAAGTTCCAAGAAAGTTGGGGATAAACCTGTTCTTCCCCCATTAATTGCTGCAACCTCAACTTAAGTTCAGGGCCATGTCTGCCACCACTCCTAGAATTAACAAACACAATCATAGGACATTCCGGCGGTGTCTCAACCTCCTCCGCCGCCAACAGATCAGCAGAATCAACACCTGCTCCGAGATCCTTGGAATTAACCGCACGTCGTATCGCAAGTCGCAGGTAATGTGGTATTGATATCCTACGACGAAGTTCCTCTTTATCCACCCTTATCCCCGACAACCCACACCCTCTAAATGATTCTATCATTGATGACCTCGCCGACGTCACCGACCCTTCCACCACCCCCGCCGCCGCTGACGCCTCCGCTGACGCCGTCGCCGACGGTGTCGATGACGATGCCTGCTCCATTTTTTTAACCTTTTTACACCACCTTTTTAAAATTTAATTAAAAACCCAGATTTTTTTTTAGTTTTTAACTTGTGGGTACTTGTTAGAATTTGATTTTAATTGATTGGTGGGAAAATTGGAGGAGAGAGAAAGAGGAAAAATACCGGGCTGTTTGTTTGCAATGGTGGTGGTGGTGGGGGGTGAAGATTGGAAGAACAGCCCGGCGAAATGATGATGTTTTTTGAAAATTCAATAGTTTTTAATTTTAATTTATTTAAAGGGGGAAAAGTCACGAAATTGCAGTTAATTGAATTTAATATTTTTAATATTTTTTAAAGAAATGTTAGACCGAATATTAAATTAATTGTTGGGATTGTTTGATGAAGTGATTTTGTATTATAAAATAAGGCAATAGGGTGAATTAATTGTTATTAATTAATTGAAATAATTAGTTGGGTTTTTTTCTTTTCCAGCGAAAACGAGTAGGAGACGAGTTATTGAATTGTCTTTAAACTCCTTTTTAATTGTTTTGTGTTTTGTTTTGTTTTTATTTAAGCATGATTTGGAGTATATTTAATGGGAGTTGGTGGCAAAATCTTGTTGGGGAAATGACGGGTTGTATTGGGGATTGGGGAGTTAGGAATAGAACTTAGCACTTTGGGATAATGGTAGTAAATTAGTAATAGTCGATTAGTCGGCTCGGGTTTAAATTTTCTACTAGTTTGCATGCCCGTGCCACGCCCGAGCTATGTATTATTGTATTTATATTGTTTATACTCGTTTTATAAAAGATGTTGGGTTATCTTTGTTCTACTAAATTACCATAATTACTATTTTCCATAAATTAGCTAATACTATATTACTCTATGCTAATTTATTACCATATCCTAACCGAAAATTGTATTTTAATGCTATTTTTATGTTATATCCAATTAATGTATGATAATTTATTACCATATCCTAACCGGTAATTGTATTTACTGTTATTTGTATGTTCTATCCAATTAATGTATGTCAAGTGTCCTCCTATTAAAGACTTGGTTTCAGGTTTTAATTTATATAGTATTAGATGTCTTATTGTTATGTATCTCGTCATGTACTATGTATTAAGAGTCGTGTTTGTAACTATAATTACCACATCATCAAATCACTGCCCTGTACTCTTTCGGATTACTTAGGGTAGGTGGGCAAGGTCGAGATCAGTAGGGTAAAGATATTAGACCAATATATAGTGAGGCTTGGGGAGTTTAATACCTTTGATTTAAATTAAAGTTTACATGGAAAGAGATGTTCGTTACAAGTTAGCCTAGGAGTGTAGCGACATGGTCATTGCCAATCCTTCAACCCTGAAATTGTCCAAATCAATAAGTTTGATACATTGTACATGATAATAATGTTTACATATGATGTGCAATGCGAGATAAGAACACCTACGGTGTCCAAGTATGACCATTGCAAGACATGGACTTGTTGATGTCACGGTTTTGTGCGACATTAGAGGTTGTTATATACATAATATAATGAGGATTTTGAGTGTGTGTCTGAAATACAATGTGCTATGCTCAAATAGTTAGTGACACCAAATGACTTCACTGAATCGTTTTCCTAAAGTTCTACATACTATGTCAAGAAAAAGAATATGATTGCATTCGATGAAGTACGATTGCGTGTTTAAGTAAAATCTGTTGCGGCAACCCTGCAACCAATCTAATTTTACACGACTTTGCTTAAGATCTAAACAATTTGATTCGAAGAACATCGTGAATTAAAGTTCGTAAATCTTAAAAATAAGATCAATTTGATGATACTGCTTCTTTAAATCAAATAAAAATAGTGAAGTACAGTACACACACTGCTATGATCTCAAGTGCATTAAATACAAGATTTAGGAATTAAATGGAGAAATGGGCGTACGCAGCGAGCCATGAGGCGATCCAGGCATCCACCACCACAGTACCAAACTTGTAGGTGAAGGGACCCACCTAAATTTATTTCCCAAAGAAGAAAGGAGCAAGTTGGTCCCACGTAGTCAAGTTTCCATAAATGTGTTCATGAACCAGTAACACTGGGACTGTCAGTCACATAGTGCGAGCGGTCAGTGTGCAGTGGCGTCCTGCTACTCTGTCTCTCACTATGTTTCACCGTTGACTGATAAGATAAGTATTCGCGGTTATAAGTGGTTGGATTTTGCTTAAATAGGAATTCTTCTTGTTTTAGGAGGTTTTGAGTTTGGGACTTGTATCAAGTATATCAGACGGGCCAGTATGAGCCCAAACTCTAGTTGAGTAGTCAACCGATCGCGTATGAGCCATAGCATGAACTACTCTATTTCCACTCCTATGAACATTATTAAATCAGCAAGGAAAAAAAACCCACGGAAAAAGTTAATATCGTCTAAAACAATAGGACCAAAGAAAAAAATTCCAATGAGCTAGATGGATAATTCAAAGAAAAAAGAAAGAAAAGTAAATGTTACTTATGTTAGTGCCCCATGAACTAACTGGGAGGTTGATGTATATGCGTATTTAATAGTCGGGTGTATACATTGTCAGCATATGGTTATGTAATTAATATTTATCATAGTTAGATAACATTGCTATTGCTACCGAAAAAATATAAGCCGATTAAATGGTTATGAAATTATTATGTTATCATAGTTTGGTGACATTATTAGTACGGTGGGTCGCGGAAATGAAGAGTGAATCGGAAAGATCGAAAGCATGTACCCAAATTGTGGGAAATATAGTTGCACCGATGGACAAGGTAGTTTAAATCATGCACAATGCACATGATGTGTTCTTTGAGACTTGAGAGTGAACATTCTCAATCTCTACTTTTTTATTGGTTTTGTTTCCAAGATCAACCAACTTTGCTAGTAGTTGTAGAATCCTCCATTTTATTTGGTACGTTATTGCACACAATTCACATCACCATGTCCGTATAAGAAGAACTAAATAAAAATGTGCAAGATTAGCGGACAATATGACAATTTAGCAGATATATCTCAAGTTGAAATGTAATGTTGAATGGTGTGATAGGCTAGTCATGTGGGCATGACTTTGGACCAATGTAAGTCTACACTTGAACCTAAAATTCTCGGTCAAAAAGAATGAAAAGTATAAGATCATAATACTACGAGACTCTTACTCGCAAAATTCTAGATTGACGTCAAGACTTTCCAAAATGTTGGAACAAATGTCTCATAATTCCTCTAGACACGACTTACCAAGGTAGACATTATGTGTTGATCAAACGTGACAAGCTTTCAACATTTCAACACTATTGATCACTTACGGTAAAGTTATGTGTCGATCACGTCAGCTAGAAGAGACTTTTGCACTAACCCTTAGGAATCCAATGGATATTTTACAACCCAAAATTTGTAAGCCATTACCAGTAGATCACAAATCGTACTCCTTCCATATAGAAAGTCGAAAATTTCATATCTCAACAATTCGATACATTTTCAGGCTCATATTCTTTTGATAGGAGGTGGAAAGTAAATTTTGAATCTTAATTCCGTAAAGGACATACTAAGTACGAGACATCCCACTCTAGCGCAGAGGGTAGCATATCTCGTCTTTGAACCTTGAACGTAACCTAAATTGGCAACCGCTAAAGCTAACTCAAAAGACCACAAACGAATCTTCAGTTGAATTGAGCAATCAATAATCCAATTTCCGCCTAAATTAATCTAGCAACTTTCCAGGTAAATTATGAGCAAACCCATTTTTCATGTTATTAGATCGTTTATCATTTGATCAAATTTTCAATTTCTGTTCACTGTAAATGCTAAGTTTTAGTTTAAATGATCTGGGTTAAGTCTTGGTTGATTGGGGGGATTGATAAAGCAAGGTTGCTTCAGAATGAAGATAAATTTTCAATCTGATTGATGGGTTTTTACCCAGAAATGTTACACCAGTGGGATTCTCAGTGTGTTTTACAAGCTTTTCTGTAGTAAATTTACTGGGAAGTAGTTGAGAAATATGATATAAAGTTTGCATCTTTAATACTTAGAGATGGTTAGTTTCATATGCCGATTCGTGTTAGCCGACCCCAAATCATTTTGGGACTAAGGCTCGGTTGTCGTTGTTGTTGTAGAGATGGTTAGTTTTAGGTTTAAAAGCTTTCATTTTGCAGGGGGTGAATTATTAGAGCTTTGCACAGAGCCCCTCAAACCCTGTTGATATGGCTTTGGATACAGAAGTTCCCCAGGATGAGAGAATCGCTAGAATTGCGTCTACGATTCGTGTCATCCCAAATTTCCCGAAACCTGGTATGCTTCTGAGCTCCTTTAATTGTTTAGATTATTGTAAAGCTTGAAAATGTAGCTTCTTGATTAGTATTTGGTGGGGTTTTCGAACTTGTATGGGTCATTCTTTGTATCCTCCCCCCCCCCTCTAAAAACTAACTTCGTATAACTGTGTCAATGTGTAATACGTGTAATCAGTGAGATATTGTCACGGTTTGTTAAATAATGATGTGTGTTGATTCCCCTGTCGGGGACTCCCTTCAATTGTAATGGCGTTGCGCTTCATTTTGGTATAAAAAGGATAGATATAGAAATGTCAAACTCGTCTTCTTGAACTACAAATGTCTTGTGGGGACGCAATGACGCATTACTAATGTAGTGTGTGGAAGTATGTAGGAAAAGCATTATTGTAGCTGTAGGTAGTACTAGTATTTTTATGGATGGTTTATTTCGGAATTTGATGTTCTTTCTCCACGTGGTTATGCTGGGGAGCAGGTATAATGTTTCAGGATATCACGACCATGCTTCTGGATCCAAAGGCCTTCAAGGACACCATTGATTTGTTTGTTGAAAGATACAAGGGAAAAGATATCTCTGTTGTTGCAGGTAACTATATATTTACCTTTGAGAACTTGTACATCTGACTTGTACATCTGGCATTGTATGTCTGTTAGTGACAACTTTATTTCTTTGCTGGTGAAATTAGGTTGACATATCTTGTGCCGGTTAAGGATACTTGTTTTTCATAGGAATGGCAAGTAGCGTGGTATAGTCTGGAGTTAGTTTGTGTACATATAGAACCAATGATAGTAATTTGTGATATTTCCTGATTAAAATGTATGTAAATTGTTAAAATCAGTAGCCTAGCCCCATGGTTTTATGCCAAGGCAGTGCTGTGGATGGGCTTTCTCATAGTTGAAAATGTTAGTGTCGAGAAAATGTAGGCTGGATTATCACTTACCATTTTCCACCTACCAGACTTCACAAATAATGTGTTTGATCCTGAAGGTGTTTGAATTCTGTTTCCCTCCTTTCCTCTGCTTCATTGATGTCTTCCTAGAATCTTAGTTATAGATTTTCTTCTGACTTTCCTCTGTACATTTTAGGTTACTATTTTAAGAGTCTGGATCTGTATTAACTTGTATTCATGCAGGTGTTGAGGCAAGGGGCTTCATATTTGGTCCTCCTATTGCCCTGGCAATCGGCGCAAAGTTTGTTCCTATGAGGAAACCGGGAAAATTGCCTGGTAATTCATTTACTGCTCATTTTTTGAGTTAGACCGTCTGCTCTTGTTGTTCTGGTTATTCTATTTCTTCGAACAATGAGAAATGCTTCATCTGGTAGTGGTGTAAGAGTACTGGTACTGTACATAGGAAATTTCCCATTCATGAGTCTTGTTGGTGAAATTAGCTGCTATACCTTTTTCCCCTTGGCATAGGATTCATATCTGAATCAACAAGTATTGCATAAAATATGCTGCTACTCTTTTCAAAGTTAGGATATTATCCCTTGGACACACTTGAATCTGAACATTTTGCTACATCAGCAGAATTTCAATATTTTTAAGCTCAACTAGGACCCATAAAAGTTTTCAAGTTTATCTATTAAAACCCATTAAAACAAAGTAGGACCTATGAGAAACCCAAGACACAACTTTAGACATTGAAAGTTTTTCTCCACATTAATACAAGTCTTTATCTATTCTTGCCAAAGGCTTATACTCAGACTCATGCTGAGACCTGCAATAATGATAGTCTTAAATTGTATTGATGGACCCTTGAATCTTAAGTTTGACTTTCGATTTATGGACTAGTGTTTGAAATTACAGTGGGATATTGATGTTGCATATGTTGGATATAAGACGTGGGAGTTCAATGTGGTTTGGACATGTAAGACAAAGACCGTGTGTTGAAGGTGGAGATTTGTAAGATTGTAATGGGTAGAGAGAGATTCAAGAGGATGTGGATAAGGCTGTTTGTAAGTGATATGGTCTAGAACTCCACATAGAAGGTGGGAAGAAGATATGGTGCTGGAAAGGCACGGTATGGAGGGAAAGAAATAGTGTGGAGGAAGTTTTTCCTTTAGCTTTGTCTTTTTGTTTCATCCTACGTTTTCTGTTCTTCGTTTGTCAATCATTTCATTTTTTCAGTAGTTTGCTGTTTCAAATGTTATATCTTGGTCCAAAAGTAGTAGAAGTAACTGACAAACCTCATGTTAGGGTTGTTCCCGTAATGTTGTGAAAGGTATTTTTTACATATTTGTCAGACCTATCTCGTGTCCAGGCACTTTAATTTAATCATTTTCACTAACCATTGGTTTTGACCCTTTAACAGGGGAAGTTATTTCTGAAGAATACTCGTTGGAGTATGGAACAGACAAAATGGAGATGCATGTTGGGGCTGTAGAAGCAGGAGAACGTGCTATAATTATAGATGATCTCATAGCCACAGGAGGGACTTTATCAGCTGCAATTAAGCTTCTTGGTGAGATTTCATTGTGAAAGTTCAGTGCCTGTTTACGTTCAAAAATTGAAGTTTTACTTTTAACTATGTCTCCACTCCAGTCTCTTTGTTTGCTTTACATAATTGCTGTTATAAGTATATAACCAGGTGAAAATCTGTCAGTCGTATTTTTGCTGAAAAGATTAGATGATAGGCTAAGAGCTCTTCGCTTTGCTTTATATGCTGGTATCTCCTGGAAAGCGAGCCTGTATCAGCTCCATTGACTTTACTCGTTGTATTGCAGAGCGTGTTGGTGTGGATGTTGTCGAGTCTGCCTGTCTAATAGAACTGCCAGAGCTTAAGGTATGCCTTTGTGTAAAGCTTTCAGTATCTGGTTATAAATATTTGTGTGTGGATTCACATATGATTAGATTCTCATTCAAATGTAACTGGTCTTGCCAGTATGTCAAATGTAACTCGAGTATAGACTAAAAACAGCTGTTCACTTCCTGCAGGGTCGAGAGCGATTAGGCAACAATCCTCTTTTCGTTCTTATCAAGTCCGCTTGATCAACTGCTTTTTGCAATGAAGTATTCTTATTGGT
>JBBYHQ010000022.1:4312268-4328037 GCA_038382645.1 Spergularia azorica
TGCGTGATCCAATGTATTATGCATTCATAGACCCTGTTGTTCCAACACTATGATAGCAGGATTTTCATTTTGGCTTAAGAGCAGTATGATTTCTCGATGCATCTTGTGCAGTAAGATGTAATCTGTAATCTGTAGACGAATGTGGAATTTTCATAGTTTCAAACTTATGCTGGCTTAGGTCCAACTTCTGGGAAGCGGTTTGGAGTCGAGACATCGCATTCAGTATATAGGTCTCAGTTTGTTCTAATAACTTCGGGACTACCCCTCTGGAAGTCCATACTTTCTGATCAGAATTTTGGGAAACATTACCCTCTGTAAAATTTTCCGACTTTTAGTGATGCTATTTTTGTGTGCGCTAAATCGATAATGCTCACCCTTGTACCTCATAAGGTTTTTGTAGATCATGGTGGCTGGAGCTCTGAGTCAGTACAGCAGACTGAGCTTGTTGTACCACATTGGTCATTGTAGATCATGGTTGCTAGAGCTCGAGTCAGTACAGACGTACAGTAGACTGAGCTAGTCGCCTAGTCGCGTCTCATTGGTCATTGTTGATCATGGTTGCTGGAGTTCAAGTCACCACAGCTGACCAAAGCTAGTTAACGCATAGCAGCTGACATTGGTCGTTGTGTATCATGGTCAGCCAACTTTTCACTGAAAAAAAAAGAAACAGAAAAGAACAATTTGATGGCTTAATGATTTACCTTCAGAAGAACTCCTCAATGTCCCCTCCACCCCTGCTAGGTAGGGTTAAAAGAAAGTTCTCGTGTCACCAAAATTTCCCCATGACACCTTTGAAGAAGATGAAGTTATTTTCGTTTTTCTTCAGTCCTTATCCTGTATTTAGTATTGGAGGTCTAGGTTGCTATTCTGGTACTTGTTCGGGCCAGATCACACCTCCTTTTGTGTAGTTACTTCGTGTACTTAATCAATAGTTATAAAACATTTCTTTAAAACTCGTAAAAGAGATCTCTAACCGAAATGAGATATACTCCATATGTCATCAAACACACAAAGAATTGAAAAAACCCGTATGAGTAAACTTGAATTGATCCCGTAATATGCGACGTGGTAGTCCCTTTCGCACTCCTTGAAATCAAACTAACCCACGAGTCCACGACATAGACAAGCAAGGAGTGAAGTGAGACCGCAAAAAATGAAGTTTCAAAACAAATTTTGATTCAGAAATTATACACAATTTTTCCATAGCATATACTCCAACTGATTCCAATTCTACATTTTTCTTTTTCTTCTCTTTTCCCTTCACAGTGAACTTATTAAGGGCTATTATTCAAGATTTCACTCTTTACGTCATCCCCATTTGGTCAGTATCATGATAACTTGTAAAAGAAGCTGCTGCTTCTGAGTTCTGCTGACTTAAGTTGCTGACAAAATCAGGAGAGAGAAACCTGAATGTCTGGCATGGCAGCAGTTGCAGTCCTGACTCATGGGCCTTCTCTGCGCCCACATTTAGGTTCTGGAAGTACCCATTTCTCTAATTCGCGTCTACTGAAGCTTTCAAGCAGTTTTAATGGCTGCTCAACTGCGTTTTCCTGCAAAAGGGGCTTCCTTTGTTCATCCCTTTTCCCCAATCACTCTCTTTTCAGGTACCCTTTTTGCTCTTTCTTCATCTGTGTATTAATTTTTGATGATTTTGTTTGTGTGATTGTATGAAATGGAGGAGATTTCGACTTATTTACTTGGAATTTTTGATATGTTTTTGATTTGGGGGGCAGGGGTTAAGTTTTACTGTGCAGTAATTGTTGGAAACTTGGCATTACGAGGTGAATTACTATAAAGTTTTGTTATTGTCATGATTGATTTATTGTAGGTAGCTAGGTACTACCTAATTGGTTATGAGATGGTTGAAGGACATTAACAATGAGTAATGACAATAAAATTCCGCGGAAAGAATTTGGGGTCGACTAACATAAATTGTTTGCGAGTTGTGGCCAGTATCCCTCATTGATGAAATAGAAGAAAGGAGGTTAGAGTATAAGGAACTGATTATGGAATGGTTGAAGGGCATTAACAATGACAAAAACGAATCTAGGAAAAGAATTTGGGGTCGGTTAACAGCCTAACATGAATTCTTGGGTATACGGGATTGTATCGTCGCAAAAGTGGGATTAGAAGGGAGAAAAGCAAGAGAGAGGTGTGAAACAGAAAGCAAAGGGCACAGGGAGGAGGAAGGTATCAGGTGAACAGTAAACAAAGCAAGCTTATGTACATGAACAGACCAAAAGTGTTTGCAAACTAAGAATTTGGTGATACTGGAAAATTGAAATGTGTATGACAGAGCTCCTGCTTTATAATTTAAGTATCTTTTGTCTTCAGAAGAAGATTGCTGAATCTGTAGTGTAGCTTAGTAGGTTGCCAAATAGAGAGGTAATGCTGCTTGTTTTCAGGTTTTATGCACAAAGTTTATACCTTATATAGCCTTGTCCCCAGTGGCTTAACAAAACATGTTCAAGAATATTGTCTTGGTTTTCCTAGACACAAAAAATAGGTTGTAGTATAACAAGTGAAGTTGTTAGATTTAGTGTTTGCGCTCGTTTCCCTTCAACGGATTCAGAAAGGATGGGAACTTCCTTTTGCTTTGATGAAATGTTGACAAGGGAATCTACCTCAAACATAAACAAGGGGAAGCTGCAGTCCGACTCAAGTTTGACTTTGTGCGGTCTCCAATTTTATGCGGAAGCTGCTCATGTAGTGCTGTAGGAGGCTGCATGCAATGGTCTATGATAATTTTGTTGCATAGTAGTAGTACCACACTACCACTGCCATAGAAGTTCTTCTCCATCCCCCCCCCCCCTCTACATTTTGCATGTTAGTCACATGTGCTCCTTGCTACTGCTTTCATAGATCAGTTGCCAATTTTTCACAAGTCAAGAGCATATATGTTTACCATTAAATCTTGCTTGATGGAACAGGATCAGAAGCTTTCGGCCAGAGGATGTAGGGGTTGATGAGTCCGCAGGTTCTAATGGTTCCTCGAATGAAGTTGAAGGGGTGAATGAATTGTTAAAAGAAAAAAAGCAGGGAATTAATGGCAAAGACAATTCATTTTTGGTAAAATTAGCAATTGGGCTGGGAGTGGCTGCAACTGTTACTGTCCTGTCTATTAGACTCAATCAGCAAAATGTTGGATCATCCTTTGGAATTGGAATTCAAAGTCTAGCTGATGTGTCTTCTTCTTCCAGCTCCGCAGCACCTGTTGGTTTCACATTCAAAGCATTTGATCACAGAGTTGTACTTCCAGAGTATGCTCCAGGGTATGTATTTGAATCCTTAATTTTCTTATTCTGCATTGGGTTTCTCATCCCGAGTGAAAGGCTGAACAATTTTGTCTCACCAACTTGCTTACAAGGAAAAGAACTGTAACAGTTTTCTCGCACGAGTTTATATATGCAATTGATAGATACTTTGCAGAACAAAGAATTAGTATATCTCTTACTGCATCATTATCACATTGGCAATGGCATTAAGAACTCTATTATTTTCTTTGCTTCTGAGTTTTGGGTGTATCATGTACTTGTATGTTATCAAACTGTTCTGGGTATTAAAGGTTAATTTGTTCTTTGTTTACAATGTTTTTTCCAAACTGCATCCTGCATGAGTGTACAGTCTGTACACAACTGTTTAATGTTGATGAAGAAATTGGATTGCACAGGTGGATCTACTTTTGGTTGCTCATGGCTGCTGGATTCGGACTTTTTATCAGTGAAGAGGCTTTGAATATATGGGTCTGTCCTTTTTGCTGGTACTTCTGATTCACAACCTCTAAGATTGATTCATGTACCATGATCATCATCATTTTCATGTAGTACATGCCTTCCTGTGAAAGTTGGGTGACAGTGTTAAAATGGATATAGGTTGGCATAACATTAGCGCGGAAACTATGCTTGGATGGGACATGGCAGTCTTTTGCTGAATCGTTCTCTAGAAGTGGCCCCTACATTATATCTACAGTTCTGTGGGTGTACTGGTAAGTGGCTATCTGCAGTCATCATACTACGGAGGAATGCTCTTCTGTCTGAGTAAACGGTTGGCATGAGATATGGCAAACATAAAACGTCAACCCTGTCTTAATAGTTTCAAATGGTTTGCAGTGGAGTTTGCATCAGTGACATGGTACCCTTTTACGTCGGCAAGTTTTTCAATCAGTCTGGAGTTTCTGATGACGTTTGCTCAAAGGTTCGTTCAGTTATCTTAGACATTTTAATTTGTATCTTGATATTTTGGTACTTTGTTCAACTATTTGTTGACCCTTTCCACCTCTTTCATATATCTGTAGACTTGCTATTCATCTTATAGATACCCTGATTATATATGCAGTTAGGAGTTGGTAAAGAAAAGCTGGTGAATATTACACGCGCTGTTCAAAGATATGGCAATCTCAGTGGTTTTGGTAATTCTTTTACTCTCATCTTAACTTTCGGTTTTATGTGTGCTGATTAACAAGTTCTTTAGATCTTTTTTTCCAGGCTTTAGAAAAGCTTGTGAATGTTGATTTGTTGAAATCCCATTTTTATGTAGCCTTTGGGGAACTGCTCATCTATATTTATTGTTTTATATTTACATCTCTTCTGGCCTTTCAGATCAGTGACACTTTTGGGGCACTGCTTCGATGATGTTTCCTTCTGTTCAGGCTTGTGCATGCTCTATTGTAGCTTTTGTTTTTTTGGTTACAATGCTCTGATGTTAGTGAAAGTGTAATAAAAGAGAAAAAAGGGGAAACACCACAAAGTATTATCGCTCGTTAGATACAACTTTCAAGTATTCAACTTAATCACTTAGTGTTGTGTCTCCATTCCTGCTATTCAAATGTTGTTTCTCATTAACTTTCATTATCTTGTCTTACTCTTCAAGCTGCAGTGATGGAAACGATATATGGGAATTTGAATTCTTGTTCGTTCCATGACATTCCCGGTGTTCTTTTTGTGCAGTTGAACGCTTCTCTCTTGGAGTGAGGAATCCAACAGCATTTCTTGCAGGAGCCATGGTTAGTGTCTAATTTTCACTGTCACCCTGCCTTTCACTTATTGTTTCAGCTTTTCTCTTTCTTGTCCGTTTCATTTGAGCCTAATTCATTACGCCAGCCTTTGTAAGAGTGAGATTTCTGTTTCTGAATTCCGGAACTTGCTGAGATCATGTGAACAAGAATATGGTGAACTAGCATGTACCACTGCTACAGTGATCCAAATTGTGAATGAAGTTATTTTATATTTTTCTCAGAAAATTTTGCCTTTGGCCTGGCATATTGTTAAGAAAGAACTTAGTTCCTGGTTGCGGCCTGAGAAATTCTTATTAACTTCTTCCACCAATGGCCTTAGTAGGTTTTGTTTTTTGGCCTTAGAAGTTGTTATTTCTTATTAGATGTATTAAATATTATTGCTAGTTGGAAATAGTATTTTATATTACTCTCCTTATTGACTCTATGTCGGTCAACCATCAGAATTCTAGGTAACAGAACATTGACATTGATAAGCATAATAAATTTCTTAATATATGCCTAAGAAATTGAATTTAGTGACAGAATTTGACTAATATTAGATTATGGTACTGAAGCAGCCACTTTTCTTGCCTTTGACCATGGAACTTCCTTGAAACGTACAAGGCTGCAGATGATACTTTACTACTGAAAACCTGAATCTGTGTCAAGTTCATGGATACAAACAAAGTCAGCACTGCCAATTTTGAAATAAAGGCACCATGACACCTCCCTTTTTTGGTCTCTGTATGTGCTAATAAAGCTTGCTTTAGCCATGACCTTAACCAGCCCTCTCTCCCCGAATTTCTTTGCTATTGGTTTGGAGGATTGTTCAAGAACAGTTTCACATCATGTCATTCTTTTCTGCCATCCCTTTGCAGTGACCTGCTTTATTGTAAGTTTTTTCAGCTAGTTAAGATTGTTTTCTTCATGGGGTTTAGCTTCTTAGAGGCACGGCTAGACATACCAAAATCTCTTCGGACCTAATCAATAGCAGAGAACATACGGGGAGACATTGTCTTTCATACTTACTAGCCCCAGGATCCGTTGACATGATAGTTTCTGTTCTATGTTTGCAGTTTCGGTAATTCAACATGTTTCTGTATGCTTGCTGATATAAACTTGTAACAGGGTGTTTCTCCTGAGTATTTCTTTGCTGGTGTTTGCTGTGGTGGTTTGATCACTCTACCTATTCAGGTTAGTGTCGACAGTCTTTTTTCTTCATGTGTGTTAGGCTGTGTAGAGAAAATTATATAACGTGTGCCATATACCTTGAGAGTGCTTGGTAGAGTGATTTCTATCTGATGTGATTACGAAATGTCACTGTCCCCTTGCTTGCATTTTACCCAAGAAAGATTTATATGGGCTTGTTATGTAATACACAATGTCCAGATTGACCCTCCCATAATGATGTCTTACCCTTTGCGACTTAGCAGATCAATCCTAAGCCAACATATTACCCTTGAGGGCTAGCTTGGATTCGGGGTAATTGTTACTGGGGTAATAGACAAACAACGACGAGAAAAAGGAGGTAGTGATGGTGGTAAATAGTGGGGCGGTGATAGAGGAGTGAAATTACTCCATAAATGGGGGTTATACCCACCTCCCTCTAAGGTAATGTGTTGCCCCGAACTTGGATTAATAGTTCGCCATAAACCCTTCGCTCCCCCCCTTTTGGGAATTTGGACTCAACCACCCCCTTCATAATTACCTTAATTGCAACCAAGACCTGATTGTTAGTCTTCTTTTGTACCCTAAGAAGAATTACTTTGGTCAGCTCATACTTTTAAACTCTCTCATGCAAGAGTCGTTATTTGCTCGTACTATTTCATAACGCTTAAGAAATCCTGTTACAGACCCAACAGGTGGTTAGCCACGTCGGCATTTAGTAACAGTGTGAAGCTGTTCATTGGCAACTTACGATAGATTTTACCCCAAACACTTCCCTCTCTAATTCTCTCATAAACTTGTAATATCTATCACGCCACCCAGGTCACAAAGTCTCTTACATAGTTTCATGTGCTACACGTGGCTCTGAGAAACATCTACATTGACTCTTTACACTTCATAGGTCAATCCTAAGCTTAAGTATTGTCCCAAGGAGCGTAGGGGTTCAGCTTTGATAATTACGTGATTTACTTTTGTGGCTTAAATGGAGCAAACTTTGATCACATTTTGCTTTTTGTGGCGTAAGACTCACATATGGTCTTGATTAGATGCTTAGGATGTTACTGTTTGTTTTGTGTCAAATGTTTCTCTTAGCTGACATGTGTAGAATAAAAATTGGGGCTCTGGGGAACATTTACGTTGGCTATATAGTAACTGAAATTTGTGCCATTTTCTGTTGTGGTGTTGCAGTTGGCTATTGGATTTTTATTAAGAGAACGCCCTTTGTTCGCCATTGCTACTGTTGCTTCCGTAGTGGTAAGTTATGCACAGCCAATGGCACGGTTATATAGATGGTCTAAATCTTATCTCTCATTGTCTGAGCCATTTCCCGTTTACTTTCTGACCCTATATTACACAATGCAGGGTATCTGGACTATATTTCCATATGTTGTTGCTGCTTGTACGGCATTATTCTTCTATTTGCGACAGAGATATTCTTCTTCCTAGGTCTTTTCAGAACTCCCTACACATTCAATACTCTTCACATTGAAGACAGCATGTAAAGCACCAAGATTCATTCATTTCAGACAAATCTGGACTTGCACATCCTGACACGATAATGGCAGAATCAATCTAAGGTGGATGGTAATTTCTATCATTCCTCGATGTCTCCGTCTTGTCTTTCTTCCCTCCATTTTGTCGTACTCCTTTTCTCGATTCTTTTCTTGGAGGGGAAGGGGTTGGGGGGATGTCTGATCTGTATCTTATGAGATTAATCAATTCTGTACAGGGTGTTTTGTATCTAGTCTGAACGCAAGGAGATAAACATTTCAGTTTACATTGCATCTCCACAAAGAGTAGACTGATTAGAAGCCTGATATTAGCCGTCTTTTAAGGCCTATCGTACTCTTGAAAAATGTAGGTTCATTGTAAGAGTTAATAATGATTAAAATCGAGTTTCCCATTGCTTCATCGAGGTTTAATATGCCGTCTAAACTTAAACACCTGCTATGTGGAATCATTGTTGTGGTACCCTTGTACTTCTTTGGTGGGAATTGAAAAAGATGGGCTTACAGTTGAGCATGTAGACATAGTGTTTGTAGGAACACCAGTGGCAACTGCTGCGATAGAAACATCGCGTGCATAATGTTCTCTCTATTTGAGCAGTTCTTTTGTGAGTATCTTAGGTCCTTTCCCGACTTGTATAGAGTGTATATACTCTGTTACAGTATAATAGTATATGCAATACTAACATAACTTAGGTCATATGAGAAGCTGAGGGATAATAAACATGTTATGTCGATAAACTCTGGCTCTCAGTGTACTAGCCCAGTTGATGCAAGATATGCTAGCTGAAGGCTGTAGGCTTCTTGAAGCTCTCGTAGGACCTCTGTGATAGTCGGCCTGATAGATGCATCCCTGTCCACACATCTTGAAGCAATATCAGATACCTTCTTCATGCTCTCCATGTCAAAGTTTCCTGTGAGGGTATCGTCAACTATCTCAAACATTCCTGCCTGCAAATATGGCTTGGCCTGCATTGTAAGAGGAGTTAAGATACTGGTCGCTCAGAACTGTTATGGATATTACTAACTGATAACATTGTGATTAGAAAGTTCTGAGCAGATGTTTCATGTACCCATAAAACCAAGTTGTAGGTATCTGGAGTTCCAGTTCGAGTAAAGGGTTCTCGCCCACATATGAGCTCCAATAGAACGACCCCGAAGCTGTAGATGTCACTTTTCTCAGTTAGCTGTAAGGTAGAGTAGTACCTGCGAGAAGAAAAGTCGGCAATCAGAAAAGACTTGAAATCCATAGTAATTAGTTCTGTTGAAATAGCTGAATGTCAGAACTAACTCAGGATCAAGATATCCAGCAGTGCCCTTTACAACAGTAGTTACATGAGTTGCATCTGCTTCTGCTAGCTGCTTAGACAGGCCGAAATCTGACACCTTTGCATTCATTTGCGCATCAAGAAGTATGTTACTGCACTTCACATCACGGTGTATTATTCTTGGTTCGCTCCCATTGTGTAGATACTGCAGACCTACAAATGCATGGGTGTGAAGAGCCAAAGAGATTTAGAGTATGTTTAACCAGGTTATCAATAACTGCAAGTCTGCAACTGATACCCAATTTCTTTACACTTAACATGCGCATTATCTCCTGCAACTTAGTCTCAGAATAGAGATTCTGATTTCGTACATCAGATGCGAAAATCTTTCACGTCCCAGATTGAAAAGATAGCAAGACAGTGAGCATACCTTTCGCAGCATCTGTTGCTATTTTTAGCCTCCGAATCCAGTTCAGATTGATCTTCTTACTATTTGTACCTGAAATATGGACCAGTAAGTTACTCAGAAACACATGAAAAGAGGAAAGACATGTACTATCAGACTGTCTTCTTTATACTTGGACCATACCATATAGGCTATCGGCCAGTGATCCGCCTGCTAAATATTCATAAACCAGTATCTGCTGCTTCGAGTCATGACAGAACCCTTCCAGAGAGACCAAGTTTTGATGTCTGATTTGGGAGAGTAGACTAACCTACAAACGGTTACCTCTAAGGGTAAGCAACTCATATGAACACACTTCGCTGCAACTCATGCTGGAACAATTCAACAAATTATGCTATATGGGACAGAGTAAAATCGTGACGACCTCATTAAGGAAAGAATCAGCTCCAATTTGAGTGTCATCAAATCGGACTTTAACAGCAACCATCTTTCCATCTGGAAACTTCCCTAGGTAAACAGATCCAAAACTCCCTTGACCGATAACCTCCTTGAAGTTACGCGTTGCTGCTTTGATTTCCTTGTAGGAGAAGACTTTAGCTGCATTCCAGTTTCGGATTTCAGCCACTGTCCCTGATATTGCAGAACACAGTAGAATCCTGATGTTAGGAAGAAACATGTCGCCACTAACAATTTTAACAGTGTTGTGTACTAGTGGACTGATTTACTTGAAACACCTGCGTACCTGCTGGTTTAGCTGTGTTCTTTCTCATGTAAAAGAAGATCAATGAAGCTATGAGCAAGATAGAACATATTCCTCCACCAACTGCGCCAATTATGGTTTTAATATGCATATGGTCTGTATGATTGCTTTGAGGGACAATGGTAAATAATGGTGGGTCAGTTGGAGCAGGTCCTGAACCGCTGCATACTGATGTCGACGAAGACAGACACAAATTTCCTGATGCCCTGAATGATAGCAGACGTTTATGGTTTTATCAAGCAATTAACTATTAAGTGTAATTATACTACCATCAACATACTTGAGAATCAAGCTGTCTCTGTGTAGAGACTGCGGAAGAGGCCCCCGTAGTTCATTGTTTTCCAGATTCCTGAAAGATGCTGGTGTAGTCAGAGTCAGAGATACTATATTTCGTTTAATGTAGATTTGTGAACAAGTTCAGGGGTTAAACTGCAACAAATTTGTGCAATATATGCTCACAAGAGATGAAGGTTCTGTAGTTCCCCCAGCTTTTGAGGAATTGTTCCTTTTAAACTGTTGCTCTGCAAATCCCTTCAGAAATATTTTGCAAATAACAGGGAATTAAGCGCATTACAAGAGAGATATTTCTCTGAAATGAGGCTAAGACATTGACTCACAAAACTTGAAGATTCACAAGGCTCCCTAAATCTGTTCCGAAGGATATCAGAGAATTGAAGCTCAAATTTCTGCATGTAACAGTCATCTCAGTCAGACCTGCATGATTGCGGATCTGATAGCAGTAATAGATAGCATGTGAAAAGGCTTACAATGTCTCAATATGCAACAGAGCATCCAAGTTCATTATTTCTCCTTCTAAGGATGTGTTATGCAAGTCCCTGGATGCATCAAGCAACAAAAATCAACAGAAGAACTAACTATGAACTGGTATATGCCTGAACAATTCGAGAACTTACAATGTTCTGAGATCCAGTAGGTCACCAAACGCCGGACTAATGGACCTCAATTTCATATCATATAGTTCTCTGCACAGTAGTAGCTGACTAATGTAAGCTAACAAAATCTGCAGAGAAGTAAATCTAAATGACACAGCTTATGGAGACACATACACAGATGTTACAAGATTTCCTGCACATCCAATATACTTCCATGGTCTCGGAAAGCATGGATCCTCCTCCCATCCTAAATCAAGACCCGTAGATTGCTGAACGACCTCAAGTGCTAAGACTGTGAAAGCAAGATTTGAATGAGAGCATTAGCTGGAAACAGTTAGACGAAGCACAAATTGTAAAATCTAGGTCACGGTTAAACCTGTTGTTGAAGAAGTTTCTGGAGGAATATCGACGATCTGAAACACTTCCACTGCATTTACTTGAGGGTGAAAGCTGATACTCTGCAAGGTAATGTTCAGTGTGCTAATATACTTCTTAGTAAAGTGTACAGTTGTTGTATTGCCACTGTTTACAGTGTAATTTGACTCTACAATGTCCCCATTAGCCAATATGTTGAACATAGGGGAAAATGGTAAGATCCCAGCAAAGTACAGAATTGTGTAGTAGTCTCCAAGCATATCCAGTGGTAGATCATAACTCAGGCCATTTTTCCTTCTTAGCAATCTCGCAGTCTGCAGAACCGCCACAGGGGGCAACTCGCTTAATGAAGAAGTATTGAAGCTAGAATTTTTTTGGAAAGGAGTTGACAGATGAGAGGAAGAGAAATCTTCATCTGCATCCCATACGCGATCATATGGATCTACAGGGTACCTGCTGATGCTTGCATTGTGTTATTTTTGCTTCAAAGCTATGCATAAAAGTATATAACTGTGGTAAATGCAAATTATAATTACCTCAGAGATCCATTGGTAAAACCGCAATTTAACCTATAGGACTTCCTCAGAAACTTCTCCTCAGAGCTATTCAAGCTACTGGTGTAAGCTCCTGCAGGAAGTGTACGGACTTCAAGTGAAGAAATCACAGGGTGTCCGCCATTTGGTATCGAATGAAGGCATACTGGTAGAGGATCTTTAGAGGCTGGCCATATAACTTCTTCGGTCCAAGGGTCCGCCTTTGAGAGGTTAATATTACGGGACATTGCTCTTCCAAACGAGACAGAGAAAACTGGAGGACTGTTGAGGCCATCATAGTTCTGGTACAAAAATCGCGCTCTGACCAGGATTGGAGATGACACATTTGTCACAGGGAGCTTGTAACAATTCCGGGCTCTGGCATCAGGGAAAAACCTGATTGGAATTTCAGATGAAGACGCTCTCTCAACAGAATCGATTGTCGTTGTTTGTCCATCATTGATGTAATCATCATCAGGAATCCATGTTATATTCAGTGAATCAACATATGTTGTTGTTCCCCCACAGCTTAGGCTTAGAAAACCTGAACCAACACACTACATCAGTAAACAAGTAAAAATTTTGAGATACAAGCAAAGACATTACAGATTGAGAAAAAATGTCGACAATTTACCATTCTGATCACATAAAATCACACCCAAAAGGGCATTCAACATGAATAACACAACCCGTAGCTCCAAATGCAAGTCCATGATCAAAACCCGTCCCAACATATAGACCCGAGAATAGAGTACACAACGAGCTCTTATAAAACGCGCTACTAATTATCGAAATTAAAATCTTGAGGAATGGATGGAGCAATTTTACTAGAAATATTGAGAATTGAATGTTTAACCAATTCAAAAGGTGTTCTGAGTGAGGAATACATGGGAGTAAAAATTGTCCATTTGGTGACTTTTATTGAGCAAGAGTGGGGTCGGCATCATTGATAGAAAACTTGCATGAGGGAGTAAATCAATGTCTATGATTTAGAAATTTGGAAATGATGGTAATTAGTGAAGGTAATATCGTTTGATTGTTGGCTAAGTTATATTTTTAGCGACCAAGCATGATTACCTAGCTTAGGTTAGTGGTGATATAATTTCCAATTTGCAACAATTGAAAGTACTAGAGGCTACAAATACATACATTTAGATTATGGCGTAGGACACATAGAAATGTTTGTACAATTAGTTGTTGTGAGAAATTTCATGTGTATCGGAAAATGTTAGTAGTTAAATCGGAAGGTGTTAATTGTTAGTAATACAATAAGGTAGTCCTGCAATAGAATTATTTACCAATAGAAAAACTAAAGTGGAGTCCATGTGGGTATGTATTAGGTAATTTCTACTAGTGTCGTTCCTTGCAAAATACTTTCAGGTCAAAAATCGTGGTTATACATTGGTTTACTTAACCAATGAGTTGTTTACTAGAGTAAGGCTTTCTGTATATGTCATAATATCATATACATCTACAAACATATACACCGTATGATCGCATTATGGTTATTTTTGAGTGAATGAAGGAGATAAGATTATTGTGTTGAAAGTTGTGAAAAAGTTTGGCAAAATAGCCAAAATGTTACTCATATATGTTTGGTTGTGTATAATGATTGTATTTCTGCTGATAGGTAGGTGATACCCTGGAGACACGGGTTACCTAACTTTTTTTCCATTTTTATAACGCTTACCTTTCCAAAAAAAAAAAAATGTTTGGTTGGGTATATGAGTATACATAGCCGGCCTTTCTCTGTTTACTATCGAGTACCAAGTCCAGGCTCTCTACAACTTTGAACCTGGGATCTTAGGATACTTGTAGATTTGCCAATGTGCTACTACAGCTTGTCGATTAATCAAAGAAAACTCTACTATAAATTATTTTATTGTAGGACTAGCATTTAAGAAAAGGAAAACAAGAGAGGAAATCTTCCTCGGTAAAGCCATTATTAGGAGACTTGACAATGAGCTAACTGTGCACTATATATGAGCCAAGTACCAAGCGATGATTGTTGCGGCAGCTCGATTGAGGTGGTCTGAGCCCTCGTTGGGCCGAGAAGCGACCGAGTACATGTTTGTTTGATCATGTGTCGTGACTCACACATGAGGAATTGAGGAGACTTATGCAATGGCTAACTTCTTTATGCGGCGCTAGTGATGATTGTAGAGACCCTGTGTAGCCAGGATTCGAACCTGGACGAATCTCAAACCCAAGTTAAATTTCACGATTTGCCAATTTGTGAATATGCTACTAGCCTACTACATACAGCTTTGTTGTTGAAGTTATGTGAGATTAACATATTTATTATTATCTAATACTATATATTAAAACTTGAAACCAAGTCTGTTCTAGAAGGACACTTGGCATTCATTAATTGGATAGAACATAAAAATAGCATTAAATACAATTATTGGTTAGGATATGGTAATAAATTACCATAGAGTAGTATAATATTAGCTAATTTATGGAAAATAATCATTATGCTAATTTATTAGAACAAAGATAAGCAATATTTTTCTTATAAAATGAGTATAAACAATATAAATACATACCTCGAGCGTGGCACAGGCATGAAAACTAGTGTTTAGTAATACAGAACAGGAAAATAGAGAGGGGGATAGAAATTTGGGGCGTGATAGGTACAAATCAGCTATTGGACTACCTGATCCAATAGCCAGCTAAAAGACAAAAATCTTAGTTTCTGATTTCCTTTTATACCCTTACCCTCACCTTCCTCATCTTTCTCCCCAAATCTTTGCACGTTGGTCCTTAAGCCACCTTGTTTACGTTTTTGTCTAAACTCTACTCTTTATATTTGATTACTATAAATTTGGTATCAGAGCCATTTGACTCGAGTTTAAGGATTAAACTGGCTACTTTGCCAGATCTTTGTCCTAATTCTGAATATACTCATATTCAGCATAGTCCTGACGGAAGTAAAACCTTAATTAGGACCCGTATTAAATTATTTAGTAGACGAAATAATTTCTATAAAAAATACTCTAACAGAAACTGCTAAACTTCAAGCGGCTCTCGGTGAACATATACTTGAGATACAACATCTCATAAGAGCAAACCATCTCGTTTTGATAAACGAAATAAGACATTCGACTAACTTAGAAGGCAAAGGAGGAACTTCTAAGAAAAACGAATCTTTTAAGTATAAATATCCGTTTCAAAATCAAAACGAAAATAAAAAGTTTACAGTCACTACACCACCTAATAATCCCAAAAATCCTATTAATTAGAAGAACAAAATGACAACTAATCTTAAAGATTGCTCTCTAGCAAACTTGCAAGATTTGTTCGAAAAGGAAAAAAAGACCCAGAAAGACTTAGGCCTCGTTTGGTTCATAAACTGGGTTGGGGTTGGAATCAGGTATCGGGTTGATAAAGTATCGGGTTGGAACCTCATTCCTAATACTTGATGTTTGGTTGGCTCCACCCAAAAACCAAAGCTTGGTATTTAGTGAAATTACGACTCCAATGTAATCGTTTTCCATTGTATTAGAATGGTTAGTTTATTATAATTGTATTGTATCACATCAGAGCATCTCCGTATCATGTTTCTCTTCATATTTGAGATGTATAATACTCCTTTCATCGTTTCTCCATCTCTCCTTATTGTTTCTGCAAGCCATCATTTATCTTCCTCAAATATCTTCAAATATCACCGCCTTCTCATGTCTTCATTTACCAGTCGACTAGCAAACACGAAAATCTGATGTCAACCTTAAACGATGGTGGATTGGTGGGCGAAGCGTCGAATCTTATTCAATCATCGATTCGGCATGGATGGGTGATAGCTTCAATTGATTCACTTTTTTTTTAATTAGATAATTGTTCAAGTTGTTAAAGGGGAGGACATGGTA
>JBBYHQ010000022.1:4347480-4365305 GCA_038382645.1 Spergularia azorica
CCTTGATGCTGAGTTCCTTATTAATAAGTTTCTCATGAAGATCAACAAAGGAGATAGGGTCATCACGGGCATTAACGGCATCAATAACAGATTTATAGGTATTAGAATAGAGTCCGCGAAAAACAATGTCAATAAGTGATGTCCTCTTGATCAAGAGGCCTGCCGAGAGCGGCAAGTTCATCAATCGAGGCTTTTATGGCTTGCATATAATCAGTCACAGTAGCATAGGATATTACGAAGTCGTCTACGGGCCTGATTAATGTGGCCACGAGATCGGCTAGAGTAAGTAGAGGACAGAATGGTTCACGCATCATGGGTTGTGCGAGCCTCTGTGAGGAGGGGGACCAGATTGCTTTGAAGGGTACCAACGAGGGCACCAAAAAGTAGTCTGTCTTGGCGATACCAAGACGTATAATCCGGGTTAACAGATTCAGCACCATTAATCATTATAGTTTGAGGGGGGGGGGGGGTGGGGAAGGGAATGTTCCGTCGACATAGCGATGGAGATCCAAGCCATGGAGGAGAGCCTCGACTTGGGTCTTCCATGCCAAGTAATTGACAGGAGTTAATTTCAGAGAACTGGGGAAAGTGACAACCGTGGGGGAGCAGGATGGACAATAAGGGGAGCTTCATTCTCGGCATTCATGATAGCAGGGGGAGAAGAGACAGAGAGAGGATCGAGAATTAGGCCGATACCATATAGAGAGTAAATATAATTGAGAATGATGAATTTTAATTGATTAGAAACCTACACTTATATACTGGTATTACAATCTAATATAAAGAGCAAGAATAATTAAGATTGTGCTAAATAATTTCATGCCTAACTTACAACATATTGACAGAAACAAAATCTTTTAAATATGTACATGATTGCATCGTAAAATAGCAAGGCTACGTTTATGGCTTGATTGATGATCAACTTTCGATCATTTGAGGATCTTGAGAATCAATATGATTTCCTTCCTTAATAGTGGTGAGAGTGGATGACTTCGGTGGCGGCCGATAGGAAGAATTTGGAAACACACTTGAGGATGTAGAGAGATTTCCATGGTAGTTTAGGGAGTATACTTGTGTATATAACTTCTCTTGGAAGCTTCTCCATTGGAAGAGGTTTCTTTGAGGATGAATTCTTTGGGTTTTATTGATTAGGGTTTCACAGTTGAAAGAGGAACAAGTTTTTGAGGGTTGATTTCCTCCGTTGTTGTGATTAGGTTAGATGGAATTAAGAGGATATATATGAGGGTAGGGCTGCATCCGGTGAGAAGTGAGAAGTGATCTCATCCATTGATCTAAATTGCCTAACTTCATCGAGTTAACTCCATAAACTTAATCGTCCAACCCCAGTAATATTAGGAACTCCACTAAATTCAACGGAAGTTCATGAACTCTAACGTAACTCCACTAACTAAAACACGTAACTCCAACTCAATTTACTTTAATAAAACACGTAACTCTAATAACTCCATTTTCCACAACTAAATGATAAATAAAAGGTCTAAATTGGGGTTGAAAGTTTCACCAACACTTAAAAAAAAAAAAATTATGAAGTGTTTATATATCCCAAACGCAAGAACGATCTAGCCGATGCCAATAGCAAAAAGGCAATGCTTATATCATTCTCCCGGGAGCACAAGTAACATAGTGGTCCTTCTCACATTAGAGGAGTAGGGACCACACTTAAACAAACTAATATAAAATATATTTAAATGTGGTCCCTACTCCTCAATTGTGAGAAGGACTACCATGCTCCTTATACTCCAGGGAGCGTGGTATAATTTGCCGCAAAAGGCTTTTTCAACGATTGGATCCTTCTATTTTCCATCGGTCGACTCACGTCCAAACCATTTGAACCTCTAAGGGGTTCTAACGAGGGACCCCTTCGATCGCGGTCTCACACACTAATCCCTACAGTAGGCGGACCGCCGCCTCGCCACAACGTGTGGTTTGGTTCCTCCGTCATCATCAGGGCGCGACGTAAGTCACATAACCCCAAGACCCTAATAGAGAGGGATCGGATTGGAAGATATTCTCTCTTTTTTCTTGATAGGGATCCCAATCCTGGTGTACCTCCTAAAAATAAGTCAATTAATTAAGGGTTATTTCACATGGTATTCTCGCACTTTGTCGGATTGCACGTGATACTCTCTCTTTTAAGTCTGTGTACATGGTACCCCGAGGTTGGACTTACCGGATTGCACGTGGTACCCTCTATTTTAATTTTGTGTACATGGTACCCCCAAACTTAACGATGTTACCTACTAAAAAAAATTAGAAAAAAAAATAAATAATTAGAATACATCTCAACGACTTAACCATCCATTCAATTGATTCAACTAATCTAAAGGTTAACTTTTGGGAAAGAAAAATAAGAGGATAAAGTTCTTACCTTTATACTCCCTCCGTACCGGTCATTTCCTTACCATTGGGTTGGACACAAAGACCAAGGCAAATGTGTAGATTACCAAAATACCCTCATCTTCCCTTACCCTCTCATTTTCTCTCTTCTTATCCTCAAATCTGTCGTGTTTTCTGCCCCCATTACCCAAATACTACTCCCATCTCCTCCTTCACCATCACTAAGACACTAACCCAACCAACACCATGAACATACTGCATACATACCAAATTCATGGACCTTTTTTTTGTTTAATGCTTTTTGGCAATAATATGGTATTTTTATGGAATTCAAATAGAAATTGATTCGGTGGTAGACCATGACTAGGTCCTCATGACCTCATCTATGCTTTTGGCAGGGGGGTTTAGAAGGGCAGCGATGGCAATTATAGGAGAAGTGAGGACTGTGGTGCGAAGGGGGCAGTTGGTCGAGCGGAGGAGAGAGAATGGCCGGATGTATGGAGTTAGATCAAGATCGATGGTCGGGGAGTGAGGGAGAGAAAATGTGGTGTAGTATATGAGATGTGGTTGTCGACTTGTCATGGAGTTGTAGGTGCGGCCGGCTGTTAATTGGCGGTGGTTTGGGTTGGTAAGGATGCTTGCAGTTGGTCGGAGATGGGACAAGATGGGTTTTTGGGTGGTTAAACGGGGATGGGTGGTGGTTTCACGGGCTTAAGAGGTAAGGATATGATTGTCATCTTACATTATTAAATCTTTTTTAATAAGTGAAAACCAACCCAAAAACGGAAAGGTAAGGAAATGACTGAAGACGGACCAAAAAGGAAAGGGTAAGGAAATGATCGGGACAGAGGGAGTATATTAGTTGGATGGAGTTAAGTGACTGGAGTTACTGATTTTCGTTGGTGGAGTTAAGTGACTGGAGTTATGCAATTCAGCTTATAGAGTTAAGCGAAATCAATGGCTGAGATTACTTCTAACTTCTGACAAAATTATCACTTCTGACCGGATACGCCCCTTATATGATCGCAAAAATGCAACATGTTTCTTTGTAGCGGCAACAAGATATCAGAAATTTCATATGATAAACTTTTGCTTATATTGTAATCATAGATAAGATACCGGTTTTTCAAATGTGTACCTTTAGGGCAGCATATAAGTTGCCTTATTTGTGTAATATTTTTCTCGATTTTTCTCACATAAGTTAGGTAAGTTATAGGCTTATATCATGTGTTTTAAGGGCACACAATAGAAAACTCGATATAAGATTCAAAAACTTGCTTATTTGCCTTCGGTTAGTGTGACTCGTCCATCATTCGAGTGATCTGGCGACTATAGTAGTATCTAGACCTAAAATCCTAGTTGTTCGGCCTAAATGAAAATATAATCAGGCTAGTGATAAAATTAGTAAGATGCTAAAAGAACAACAGTGGTCCACATATGAGCTCTTCTTTTAAACTCAATAGACTACTTTTACCGAACACATCCTTAAACAAACCTGACTCTCGAAAATTAGAGTTATTTGTCAATTTATCATCATGTCATTTTTATGATACTATAACATCCTCTTGTAGATACTTCACACTTAAGTTCTTTTCTGTTCCAATTATCTGGGACTTATCCTAAAATTGATAAACTTTGAAAAATGTTGAAATCATGTGTATTAATGCTAGATTGTTTCCTGTCCTGTTTTTCCTTCTTGGGATTGCCTGCAATTGCAGAAACCTTAATTTCCCCAGACTCTGAAAAATCACATTCAGATTTCAGGTGGGTCTGACTTTTCCTGGTAAAACTATCCATTTCTTTACTAATTTTGTGCAAGTTGTACTGTGAACTGATGTGGAGTATATTTTACGCCAAATGCTAGTATTTAACATTATGCAGTAATTACTGTGCTATTTACAGAACAAAGTCAACTGAAGTGATGGGAAACGATCCAGTGTTAACTGTTCTGAAACAAGAGTTCACATTCCTTGTAGATTCCCGCCCTTTCAATAATTGCCATGCTTCTACTATTGTTGAGGTAATTAGTCTAAACAATGTGATTGTTTGATTTTTGTGTGATCATATTATATGTGATTTTGGTTTCGTATGACGATTCATGTTAGCCGACCCCAAATCATCTGGGACTATGGGATTGTATTATATGTGATGTGGTGTCGTATGACGATTTATGTTAGCCGACCCAAAATCATTTGGGACTATGGGATTGTATTATATGTGATTGTTGAGGAATTGGTAGCTGAAAGTTGAGTCTTTGTAGGTTGAGGAAGGCCAATTTTTGGTTGCTTATTTTGGGGGAACAGCAGAAGGAGCATCTGATGTCAAGATTTAGGTGCAAAGTTACAAGGTATAAGGGATTGATTTGATCCTTGTATGTTTAAGTTTGGATCTTTTTCGAGTCGAGTTGTAAAGGGTCTGGTTCAGTTTCTTATGTTTTCCATGTTATCTGTGACAACTCTATGTTGGTAGTTAGAATTTGAGGTGTGGATTAATTCAGTTGCTCTATACCTAGGTTTGGCTCTTTTTCGTGTCGAGTTATCTTGGGTCTAGTTCAGTTTCTTATGTTTTCCCAATGTAATCTGTGTCAACTCTATAATGTTGGTAGTACTGTGGTGTGGATAGAATCGATTGCTGGATACTTTGGTTTGGTTCTTTTTAGTTTCGAGTTATTGGTTGTGATTCAATTTCTTATGTTTTTAGTGTAATCTGTGTAAACTCAAGGTTGCTCCTACAATTTGAGGTTTGGAATGAATGAAAAGTACATTGCTGTTAAACAGGATGGTTGTTGGAGCTCTCCTATCATAGCAGACGAGGAACCTTTCGTTCCAATGTGGAATCCTGTTCTCTTTAAGGCACTGAATCAGTTGATTCTGTTTTACAAAGTTGGCCCTAGTGTTCAAAAGTGAGTACTTTGTTCGTCTATTTTGGTGTTGTTGCAGCTTTGTAGTCATTGCATGCCTGATTAGTTCATCGATCACGAAAGCTTGCAATCATGAAAAAATGTTATGCAATTTCCGTTTTGAAAGATGTTTTATAAATGCTTGACTTAAACTGACATTTGAGGCTTTTATTCTAGAATTCATGATTCTCTAGTTAAGAGTGATAAGTGGCTAAGCAATTAGGTGCTGGTTAGCGTAAGAGGCCTTAGGATACATCTAGCAGAATGCAAGAACCTGTGTGCCGCATTCTGACAGCCTATACCTCAGTCTTAAACACTGAATATGCCAAGAATACCATCCACAAAAGTGAAATTTGTACTTGTCTTCCATATTAATCCTTGTAGAAATTCGAATCAGAAGCTGTGTGACTAGATTTAGCCATTTCCACTCTTTCACTTGATTGAAGAGTGGAAGATACTTAGTAATCGCGAGTGAAACTGTTAAGTGTTAAGGTTGATGAATTCAAGAGTTTTCTACAAGCTGAAATGTCATCTTTCTTTATACCTTCTGAACCTTTAAATTCCAATCCAGAGTTCATGGAATTTTCTGCTAGGTTCAATGCAGCAAAGAATTATTGAGTTTTTGTATTGATTTTATGCTCATACTTGCCAGTTGGACTGGATGTCTAAAGCGTTCATTTGATGGAGGTAATACGTGGACAGAGAGAGAACAATTTCCTGCTGGTATTTTGGGACCTATAAAAAATAAGGTCCTGATCAACTCCTACCATATACGGGCATACGCCTATACTTTGCATGCATCAGCTAACTAGAGTGTAACTTGAAAGTTTTATCTGTCTCCTTTTCAGCCTATTGTGTTGGATGATGGCCGAATGATCTGTGGGTCTTCTGTAGAAAGCTGGAACGCCTGGGGAGCTTGGGTTGAGGTACAACATTCTGAAACCATATACAGACTCTTGTGTCAGACATGTTAAGGAATTAGTCTAGCTTTTCTGATAATCGCTCTTTTCTGAACCTCTGTTTAGGTTACCTCAGATTTAGGTAAAACTTGGAGTAAACATGGACCAATCTACATCCCTGGCCAGAACAGGAGTGTGATTCAACCAGTGCCTTACCAAACAGCCAACGGGAATTTACGAGTTTTGTTACGATCAGTTGACAGCGGGGTCTGTCTGTCGGAATCCCAAGACGGTGGACATACCTGGAGCCATGCAGAGCCAACTCAACTCCCAAATCCTAATTCAGGTGCCAGTTAAAACCCTTTTGGCTATGACTTCTTTTGTACCAACACCTTAAGTCTTATGAAACAGTTTCCACTTGCCTTTATGTCTTCGTGTACTTCAGAATCAGCTAATCTGCGTGTTGTCGTGCATTTCAGAATCTATGACAAAATAATGAAACTTCGGAACCCTCTCTTCCACAAGACTATATGTCTATATGTATATACTGCCATTATTATATCTTATTTTGGACTCCAATTTACTGTTTACAGAAGCTAAACATATTTGCAGCTGCCTAGAGTGACTTTAACTTGATTTTGGCTAAACACTATATCGTAACCATAATTGAAGTTTGGACACCTCCCTTTTGTTGTTGCCTCGGCATATATACTTACGTGAACCAACAAATTCATGAAATAGGTATTGATGGAGTGAAGTTGAAGGATGGCCGTCTAGTTCTTGCTTACAACACTGATTCTCGTGGTACTCTCAAGGTTGCTGTATCTTGTGATGACGGTGACTCATGGGTTGATGCTTTGACTCTCGAGGATGACACTTCAGAAAAGGAATTCTCTTACCCAGCGGTAATCCAGGCAAGCGATGGATCAGTGCATATAACTTACACCTACAATAGGACTCAAATGAAGGTACTTTCTGCTGCTTTTTTTAGACCATCTTGCTTTCTGACAATGTTCTATTGCTGAATCTATGCTTTATATAAACAAAAATGAATGCTTCCTATGTTTATACTCCTATGGGAGAAAAAAAAATGTCAATGGTGACGGAAGTTTGTTAGGAATCACCTGATGGAATGAACAATCTGATGAGCTTATACAAAAGTCATGAAAACAAAAATATTCACTGAAGCAGTATTAAGCTCTTTTATGTTATTCATTCTCTTATACTTCTCCCAATTTTGGTGCAGCACGTGGTCCTTCAACCCAATCTGCTATCGAACTAAGCAGATGCAGTAACCTTTCCATCTACCATCCCACTGAACTCTCATCACTGCTGAAAGATGAACTGTGATACCTCGAGTTGTCGATTCCCAGAACAACTCCTTTCAATTTTTTTTTCTATATATCTTTTTTACTGGTGAAATGTCCACAACATATAGGTTCCTGTGGGTATTGTTGATCTGAACTGAATTTCGTCAATGTTCATGACGATTGTTTCATGGTATATATTGAAGTTTAACTCATTTTCCAGATCCAGAAAGTTTCAGTTATCACTAGGCACAGCTGCAGGTAGTCAATTGTGTATCATTTCATGCAATGCTAGCTGCAGAGTGTGTTGTAGTTGCAGCTTATCACCTCGCGACACTGTAAGAATATAGAGAGAGTATTCATAGAATTACTGACTTAATTAATGATTTGGGGGGAAGCCCCCTTATATAGGTTACATGATAATGTAAACATATTACGTCTAATATATATTTTCCTAATACAAGATTATATTATCCTAATCTCATAATATGTCCGATATCTCATGATCTCATATCCTCCAATAGACACTAGCCGCAAATTATACCATGCTCCAAGGAGCACCAAGGAGCATGGTGATCCTCCTCACAATAAAGGAGTGGGGACCATACTTGAAATGATTTTTTATTTTTTAATATATGGTCTCCACTCATCTATTGTGAGGAGGATTATCATGCTCCTTGTTCTCCTTGGAGCATGGTATAAGCACCGGACACTAGTAACTTTTCTTGGATGAAAGTTTGAGGCCTTATTGCTGACCGAAGAGTGATTTCGCAGCTGTGGATCAGTCTAGAAATGCAGGGCAAAAGGAAAAGGTTTTCCTATTGGGCCATGTCGGTTTTGGGTTGGCTCGCTATCGTGTTACATGAGTCCACAGAAGTAGTACCTCTAAGCTTCCCTGGCCCGTTTATAGTGGTCTGGTTCACTATCAGGACCTGTTGTTTTTGGTCGGGTCAAATCGAATATTGAATTACTACCATCCAAGTTTATTAGACTCGTTAATCGTATTGCAATATTGCATCGAGCACTCGAGTCAGGTAGATTTCGTATAGCGAAGGTAACCGTCCAAGCCCGGTACACCGTACACAATTACAGACACAGATGGTTTGGTTCATGCTCAAATTACCTGTTGTATAGCTCTAGCATTAGAACATTTTTTACCCCAAGAAGAATAGTGCCAAAGGTGAAAACAGTAAAACAGAAAAGATTCTGAGCTAGTTTGAGCAATTGGATGTGAATTTGGGGCACACAGGTCCACTTTAAACATTAATTGGAGTTCGCCTGCTCATTATTTCCTTTTTACCAGAAATGTGATCGGACATTTATATCAAGCAATGCAAGGACAAACAACAGTTGTAAGATACAGTCCCATTTATTACCAAAAAGTTGGTCCAGACTCCAGGCTGCGCAACATTATTAATATTCTCACCTTGTTGGTAAATAAAGTTGAGCTTTCTATTTTTCTGCATTTACTTTTCCTTTGTCTACTTGTACAAAAACATTCCCAAGATTACAATTTTTAGTCTGCCACATACTCGAGTGATAAAACTCTCCTCACAAATGTATTCATCGAACCACTTCTATAACATGAACTCTAATAACCCAAGTACGCATTGTTCTTTTTTGCACTAAAACATAAAGTTTATCAATAATTACACAAATCGGTAAAACTTTTTATCGCTGCTATATTATCATTATTAGCTAATAATTTATCATGCTATTTCTCGATAGTTGATGAAGCGGTAGGTATACCTATTTTTGAAATTCGAAACCTCGTATTAAGCTGATAGTAGTCATAGTACCGACTCTTATACATGCATATATAGATGCACTCCAACAATATAGTTCATGTGTCCTCTATTTTAAAAACAAAAAAAGAGATCAAAGCTTTAAAAAGAATGACAAGAAATCTAAAACCTACTGCAACAAGAAAAGTTGCAAATAATGCTAATAATAAAAATGTTGGGTATTTCCCGTATTTTTGTGGATCACTTTTTTCACAGAGTACACAGTCTGAGTGATGTGAAAGTTTCTGGGTCAGTCAGTCAAACTTTATAGGGTTGAAGCCCATAAACACAGTAACCAATGCAAAGGCATGTTTGGTCACAGCTTTATTTTTCTGGGTTTTTGCATTCAAATTGAACCTTTATCAACAAGCTCTCTCTCTCTCTCTCTCTCTCTCCAAATCTAAAGCAGAAGAGATTGTTATTCTTCTCAAAAACTTTTGCATGGACAAGCTGAGCTAGAAATAATAGGTTAGCATGCTTAAGAATCTTAGGCTTACTATGTTAACTTTCAGTAGGAATCTCTGTCACAGACAGACCTCAGCTTTTTCTTTATCTAGGTTCTTGCGCTCTAATAAGTGATGATCCACCATTTAATTCCTTTGTACTAATGTTTTGGAATTCAGTTTTCTTCTTCTATATGCTCCCAATTTTCTGGTTTGATCTGTATTATAACTGTAATTATTATATTGATATTATTCCTTAATCGATTTTTATATTGAAGAGAAACGAAACTTGATGTATGACTGTTATAATTAATCGGCGAATAGTAATTCTTTATTGTACTATCAATCCGCGAATAATCTACATTTGTACCCGAATGACCTTACTTTGTACTTGTATTATCCCCTCCCTTACTTTGACTAATAACCAATATTCATTATAAACAAGAACCATCAACCAAAGTTCTCTAATGCAAAACTCGCAATAGAAAAACTTAATAGGATTTACGCTAGACCGTAAACGCTATGTGTTTGAAAACAAGGCTAAGCCATACAATTATCTTGAATATATGTAGCCACTTTAAAGAACATATCTTTGATGAAAGGCAGAGCTTTTGAGTTTGGTGAACCCCCCAATTTGTAAAATCAAACGAGCATTTGATGTGTGAGTAGTAAAGCTTTTTATTATGTGTCTCACGTAGGCAATTATTTCCTTTACGAAAAGATCCAAAAGAATCATCAAGTTACTCTTGGAGTAAAAGTTTCTTAATCTCTTCTATAAAGTGAATTGATGCTTCTGCATAAAGTCTCCTTGATTAATTAGTGCGTAATAAAGCCTTAGTTTTATCATCATTAGTGGAGATAAAGTAGCTTTCCCCTCGGCCTCTTCTAAATGGGGGTTTCTTTGTTAGAATTCTTAAGGATTCTTCAAATTCAATTTTAAAGAAAGAAAAAAGATGCCCTATTATTCTCACTATAACAAAAAAGCTTTCTAAGTCAGAAATTGGCATCTTATACTTTTGTGTATCGTGTTATTCTCATCATGCATAGTTACTTACTTTCTTAGTTTTCAAATTATGAGAAAATTACAAGAAATTAGTATAAAGCCGCGAAATAATCTGACCCCCACTAATATTTTTAAAAATTTGCATCATTGATATTTGATTATCTGCTTTTGAAAGTTTTCATGATACGTAAATATTTAATTATGTCATCTGCTTAATTACACACTCGAATTATTTAAGATCAAAAATTAAAATGTTATCCAATTATAAGCTAAAACTCGGCGCTTTATGAAAAGGCTTTTACGGAAATATAATTTATGCATGTTAACTACGGAGTACTACATTTATCTTTATTTTTATCTTCACTCTCATCTAGTGTAGTACTAGTACAGTAGTACGGAGTAATATGAACCTTAGGCATGCTTTAGTGTTTTTTAAGGGGAGGCATGCTTTAGTTTTGTTCGTATTGTATTAGTGGATTTACCTCAAACTTAAGTAAAGTATAACAAAAGTTTGTAAACTCACTTTCTTGTATGTTTAACATGAACATTATTGCATTTTGATCAAACCATACCAGAGTTATATTATTCCTCATCATCAATACAAGTGTTCAAAAACTATGTATAGTCTTTCAGAAATTTTTATAATAACGGAAGTAGATTCTCACTTAATCGGGTTCGATTTAAAATAAAAAATGTAGTGAGCTAATGGTTATCTTAGGTATGATGGTGCTAACTTTGCCTATTTACTTTTGGTCATCATAAAGGAAGGACCCTTTCCTTTAATTATTCTAAACTTTTTTTTCATAAAGATGCATGGGCTCTCAAAAGTCTAATTGCTTTGAGTGCAAGAAGGTACCAAAACCTTTTTGAGGGGCAGATGGCTTGTAGTTCTTTCATCAATTCTTAGCTGTGTGAGTGGTTTAATAATGTCATTTCTTACTTTGCTTAAAGTTTGACCCTATTGATATGATTTATGTATAAATCATAAAGACTGCGGAGTATGAATGAATTATGACTATAACACTAAAATGACTTTCGCATGCACTAATAAGAAAGGTATGGGACCCCTTGTGTCTCATGATACTCCATCAATTAAGCTTCATGATCAACCTTTTTCTATAAGCCTATTTTTCATTATGTAGATGAGAAAAAGAAAAAGAAAAAAACAATAATAATGGGGGTTTTGAGTCAAATTTTATGAGATAATTTGTTCATTTTATTTTTATTGACAATCTTTATCTTCAAAAGTGAATCTATAAATATAGAAGTTTAGGAAGGTACTCCATTATCATTTTTAATAAAATCACATTTTTATGTAGATTATCGCTTGATCCTTGTTGATCGACATATATACTAGGTGTTAGCCCAACTAATTAAGTTTTGCCACGAATATCTACAATATCATTATTGACTTGTATATACACTTCCTCGTAAAGTTTGAAGGTTATTGTTTCCAGTGTGCATTGTAAATTGGATCATGCAACTAATTTTATGATGTTTCAGGTTGTTGTATAATTGGAGTTGTTCTAATAAAAAAGAGAACAAACAACAATATACTCCGTATACTTAGAGTACATAAACAACATATTGCGTAAATAAATCAAACAATTCAATAGGCTAATTTTAATACGCTCGTGTCTCAGAATACGACCCTCTATGTACTCACAACTCGGCTCACGAGTCATGACTCATGAATCGCTTAAAATCAGAAACAGAATAGTCGGAAGCTAACACAAAATCCGACCAGTTAAGTGCAAGTTAGAGCCTGGCACGGGGGAAGCTATAACTATAAGGGAGAGATCTCTATAAATAGAATGTTTATTATCCGGATATACACGTGTTTAAGCGTAGAAATGAGTAGCTTGGTGTCGGTAAGGGGAGGCGTAAATCTTAAACCTTTCCTTTTTAGGGGTGACCCATACACCCACAAGCTCGAAAGCTTAGCCTTTTCATCTTTTTTTTTTTCTCCCCCATCTTCAATTCCTAAGCTAGCAGCTTTCGGTATTTATTTCCTTCACGTGGCTTTGCATTTTGCAACTTTTGGTTCCTTCTTTTGGAATCCAACTGACAATTATACCCTTCTCATCAATACAATACACTTGCTCCATTTAAGTAATTATTGAAATGATGATCAGATCAACTTAAAATGTGACCATCATACCTTGACTTCTTAATGAGCCTTATAAACTCGGATGTGATCTATTACTAGGATCCAGCTTTTCATGTAAATATGGTTGAATGTGTATCGTAACTTATAAGTGTGCAAATATATCTACACCGATAACAATATTCACGCGTACGTATGTCTGGGTGAGTGCTAAATACGGAGTATAAAAGATTCATAATAATCGCTCTCAAAATACTAAAAAACCTCTAAAACTAATATAACAAGAAACCAATAGCGTTGACTTTGTCCTCCAAACATGAGATCATATCGGTCCCTTTATAGTTCGTCCTCTGGGCTATGTCTCATACCATCGTTTGTGTAGTTACTCACCGAGCTAAATGTTAAATTAGAAAACCGTCATACTTTAGAGAAGTTGAATTCTCCGAAACTAATAACTTACATACGTCTAGTTAGAATAACAATGTTCAACTTGACCAAATGTGGTTAAGAAAACCAATGAACAATAAAAGACAAGACAAGTGGAATAGAAACACGAGCTGAGGTTGAGGGATCGGAGTAAGCAAAAGGAGGTTTGGTACAGAGCATGGGAGACGTACAAAAGTCTGTGGATTATTAGGGAACCAAAGGTGAAAAAAAGTTAAAGGAGGGATGGTCGTAAAATCAAGTAAAGTTAAGAGTTTTTATTACGAAGAAGATCAATAGTACAATATATAGTTCGATAAACGCGTAAAAGGTAAGGGAGGGCGTGCGTTGCCAAAAGAAAAGTGAATGTATGATATATTTACTCCATGATCATTTTTGTTTCTCACTTAAACTACTTTCTAAAAGTTGTGCCAAATTTCCTCTCAATTACTCCAAAAGTAGAACTAGTGAAGGCAAATGTAGTGGCATAATATAAGTTAGCTAGGTAAGTAGGATTAAAATTAGTCTAATAGACATGCGCGCGCGACCGCACGATTAATTGTTTACCTATAATGATCTCAAATATTTGACATAATGTAATGAAATTCTCTTCCGTGCACCATTACTAAATAAGCAGAATATAGCTAATCGTTTATTGTTACTACGGATTACTTAGATAAATATGTTGCATGGTAAATATTGTTTCATTTGAAGTTATACTTTAGAGCACATCATATATATGTAGGGCTAACAATAATATTATTGGCATTATCGTGTCATATTCCATTTTTATTTTGTTAACGTTCAGTTTAGGTATATAAGGGGAATAATTACCAAAACGTTTGAAGAAAATGGATCGGCAATATGTTAATTTTCATAATAATAATAATGTAGTTGCAGGTCGCTTCTAGTATCACCATTTGTTGAGCGTTACGTATGTAGGCGTCGATAGTAATATGAGTAATATTTAACAATCGTATCCCAGCGCAAGCAAGTAGCTTAGTATGTATCATACCATACATTAATTAATGTATAACACCGTAACATATTTTAGTGCCTTTGAATGGTAATCACGTCAAGTTGAAATGCTTAATTAAGTAGTGTAGAAGTCAGTGTGAGAGTCCTAACATTTAGCTTAACTCACCAAATCTAGATTATACAACATAATTTATTAGTAACATAATTCTACGGTACACGACGTTCACGGTAAGGTACCATAAGAGACTTCATCCCTACTGTCCATCATGTTATATGCTAATCTACACCATTCATTAATTCTAATTATTTATATTTCATAAATTATTTTTGTAAATAACTACAAAAATACAGCTTTAAAAAAATGTGGATCGATGTCAAAATAAATTAAATAAGTAAATTGTGGATCAATGTCTTGGATAGTTGGGTGCGGATGAGGTGGTTGTCGGAGAGATGGGGTCGCCGGAGTTATCGCCGGAGAGAAAAATGTCGCTGAGGAGGAGGGGTGTGGTTGAGGTGGTTGGCGGATAGAGGGATGCCGGTGAAGAAGGTCGACGGCAAGGGTGCCGGAGAAACGAAGGTTGCCGGAAAGGGTTATGGAAAGGTGAGGGGTTGCCGGAGGATGTCTCTGGTGAGAGGTCACTGGAGAAACAATTCCTCCAGGATGAAGGTCGGTGATGAGTGCGGTGGGAGTTCAAAGTTGATTCCGGCGTGTATGAGAAGGATCTGGTGGCCGGAGCTCCGGCGGCGGTAATAGGAGGTAAACGCGGAGAGGTGAATGTAAATGTACTGCTCCTTTTTTTTTTTCTTTTTTCTAGGTAAATGTAAATATTGCTATATACTTTTA
This sequence comes from Spergularia azorica, assembly GCA_038382645.1. Taxonomy (NCBI): domain Eukaryota; kingdom Viridiplantae; phylum Streptophyta; class Magnoliopsida; order Caryophyllales; family Caryophyllaceae; genus Spergularia; species Spergularia azorica. Next base: position 4,362,526 of record JBBYHQ010000022.1, read on the forward strand.
TTTTTAGAAAAATAATTTAAATTAATTTATTATGGTGCCTTACCGTGCACGTCGTGTACCGTAGAATTCTTATATCAACGGCTTGAAGACTTTGGTGTGACCGTGTGACCGGCCTTGTGCTAACTAAAGCAAATCTACAACATCCTCTAATTTCACGAGATGATCGATCATTGATTAACTTTATAAATAAACAAGGTATAACACGAATTTTATAGTTTTCTGTATAATATCAGCTTTCAATTCCTTTAATTATTGACATTCGATTTCTAACGTAAGAGAAATTTAAATTTCCGGTGAATTTTCATTGGACATAAACCGATCGACATGGATCTTGAGAAGGAATATACGACAAATAGAAAAATTCTTGCATAAATAGAAAAATTCTTGCATGATAACAACTTTATTAATTTTAGATGTACGCAACCACAGAGTACTAGATTTACTTGTAATAATCGGATAAAAACAAATTAAAAATAAGAGGCGGGAATGCTGAGTGGAGAAAAAGGTGGCAGAGAATAATTTAGCTAATTGGGAAAAATAATAATAATTGATAAAAAAAGGAGGGGGAGCATTAAAACTTTAAGGGTTAATTCACGTGATACCCTCGTGTTTTGCTGATTTGTACGTGGTATCCAATGTTTTGCAAATTTGTACAAAATACCCTTGAGATTTGACTGTTTGCACACGGTAGCCAAAATTTAACCCTCTCATTAACACCGTCAACTTTTGTTTTTTAAAAAAGAGGGTTAATTCACGTGGTACCCTCATATTTTGTCGATTTGCGCGTGGTACCCAGTGTTACAAATTTGTACCAAATCTCTTGAAAATTTGACTGCTTTTACATGGTACCCTTACTTTTAAAATTCTGTTAACGCCGTTTAAAAGTTGGTTTCAATGGAGAAGGGGAAAATGGTAGTTATGGTGTTTAGTGTGGGTGTAAATGATGGTGGTAGTGGAAAAGGATGAAGATGTTGATGACGGTGGTGGGCAAGATTAAAGGTAAGAGTACCATGTAAAACAGTCAAATCTTGACGATATTTGGAACAAATTTGCACAACTTTGGGTACCACGTGCAAATCGGTAAAACACGAGGGTACCACGTGAATTAACCCTCTTTTTAAAAAAAAAGTTGACGGTGTTAATGGGAGGGTTAAGTTTTGGGTACCGTGTGCAAACAGTCAAATCTCGAGGGTATTATGTACAAATTTGCAAAACATTGGATACCAAGTATAAATCGGCAAAACACAAAGGTACCACATGAACTAAACCAAACTTTAATGTAAGAAAAAGGTGGAGAAGTAAAAAGGTGGGAGAGATGATAAAAAGGTAGAGTAAGTATGAAAAGGTGGGAGCCGTGCGATGCCTTTTGCAGCAGGTTGCGTGTGAAAAGCACAAAATTGGTTGAAACCCACCTTTTTCCTTCTTCCCTCTTTACCCCCACATGCTCTTCCTCCTTCGTGTGACTTAAGTTCCCCCCAAATTATCGTAGCACGGACACTTCCATGATCTAGCGTGTCCGTGTCCGACACGGTGTCGGACACCGACACCGACATGACACCTGACAATAAGTGTCCGAAACTCTTGAATTGGTGTCCATTATTATATTGATATTTTGCTTATTGGAAAACTCTAGGACACCTCCAAGACACTTCTATACACTTCAAAAATCTAAATTAATAGAAGATTCAAAATAAAGGTGTGAGTTGAAGAGTATGCTACCGATGTTTCTTTGAATATCGTAATATATATAATTCTTAGTCTAAGTTTTATAATATAATCAGTATTAATATAATATTAAAGTAATATTTCAATTAGAAATATACTTTTTCAAACATAAAATAAGTATTTTATATAATTTAAATTATGCGTGTCCGTGTCCTATAATTTTCGGACTGTCGTTTCCCGTGTCCGTTTCGTGTCCGTGTCCGTTTCGGTGCTACCTAGATTATTACCCCTTGGCCTTGGTGGGTTACTAATCTTACTATAGTAGTTTTCACTCCACGAATTGGTAAAAAGAGAAGGATCATATGCATGATGGTTGCACGGTTCAACTCAACAGCTTCACGCACCTTTGTATCTCACGTGCCTTGATTGAGAGATAACAAGCGAGGAGGAGCGAAGATTCACGAATATAACCTAAGTAAGTGAGGTTTTATCCTAAAATTAATTGGCAATAAAAGGAGTAACTCACGTGTATATATGTTAGAGGCACTTAGAACTATTCGCTATCATTTTCCAAAGTGGGATACATGACTCACATATGAACCTAACACGACTAAGTGAGAGCTGCATGAAGCATCGTTGTGGTTTGAAATGATTTTTAGTCAGAGTTGTTATCATTTTGTTCAAGTATAAATGTGAATCTTTATATTTCAGAATGATAATGTATTCGAGGGACAATATGGATATATCATGATCTTGCATAGTTTTGTAGACATGATGTGTTGCTTCTAATCCTCACATTTTACACTAGAAGAACTAGTTAATGGTCTTGCCAAATTTTAATGCACTTAGATACAATGATCTCAATGTTAATTGCAATAATGCTCCTATCTCTCAACTATTAATCACGTGTTTAGTTTAACTCAATTCTCATCATAAGATTTTTTAGTGATAAAAAATAGCTTTAATAGCTAAAACAAGTCAACAATGTTAAATCTAGCCAAACTACTTAGGGTGCGTTTGGTTCATGCAAATGGAATAGAAACGGATTGGATACGGAAAGGGAGTGGAATGGATACAAGTATCATTCCTTGTTAAAGTTGTTTGGTTCCATTAAA
>JBBYHQ010000022.1:4365405-4377454 GCA_038382645.1 Spergularia azorica
GGGTGGGGCCAACGTCATAGTATTAAATGCCTCTGCCAACTCATGGGGAGGAATACTGTCCACGGAAGGCATGACATTGGTCAAATGTAGGCATGGTTTGGTGGATGAGCGATGCCGCAACGTCATATTCCGGTGGTAAGCCATTCACCAGTTGGATGACAAGACGTTGATCATTCATAGGGAAATCGAGCGCCGTTAAACGATCAGCAAGATCCTTTAATTTATCACAATAATCATCGACATCGGCACAATCAACCATTTTGAGGGAAACGAACTGACTTTCAAGGTAAGCAGCCCGAGACCCTTTATTCCACATTTTCTTTGCTGTGTCACATTTGCGCATCATGGCAGACGATAAGTCCTTTGTCATGGTTGCACACATCCATTGTTGAACATGAGTGTCATCATCAATACCTGCAGGACGATCGGTACCTTCGATGAGGTACTTCAAACGCTGGCCACGGAGAAGAAGAAGGAATGATGTGCTCCAATCATTATACTCTTTATCATTTTTAAGATCAAGAGTATAAGGGACAAGTTGCTTGATGTTGTGAATGGCAGTAGCAGGATGCAATGTGGTCCGGGAAGAATTGGATTGATCACCAGTTGCCATAGAGGCTAGGCAGGTGAGTGCTCGGCGGCGAGACTTGGGTTGACGCCTAAGACAGTCGACGAGGTAGAGGGTAGGATACCATGTAAGTCTATAAAACTCTATATATTGTACAAGAAGGGTATGCCAAAGGTTAAAGGCATTAATACAGTGTGTATAGTGGACTGCCTAGGTACATTGAATAAAACATAATCTGTACATATTCTATCACACTCTTGAACACGATTAGTAGGATCCGCAGCCATACACTACAAAACAGCATAGGACAGACTGACAGTCGTGACAAGAGTATGTAGTGAAATGTGGTGACAGGAGAAGCAAATCATGTGGGGAGACAATTTGGGATCGACTAGCATGAACTTCAGTATCAGACCATCAATAATAGGTCAGGAAACAATAACAAAGTAGCGTGTCGAAAAAGATACTCCATTAAACACAGGGGAACAGGTGAGACTGATCAATCTAGTTACTTCAAAAAATGGTCTTACATACAACAAGATACACCTACAGTATGAGATATGTTATCTACTACCCGGTAAAGAAATTACAGTATGCCTTGTGTGTATTCTAAGAGTGTAACCTAAGTACTTAGCATATACTTTGCTGTACAAAGCTTTTCTACTATGAACTCTTGGAAGTCTAAAACTATGTGAGCTTTGATGTCCCAAGTGTAAGCCGACTACAACTTGTCCTGGTCAATTTTTTCTGATGGTGATAAACTGCTATCAGGTGAATCACTAGGCTTAGGTTGCTGATGCACAAACGCTCCGGTGAGGCCTAGAAGTAAAGCAATGACTTCAGAGGTGTCATCGAGATAATACTTGGCCATGCTCGGTTTTTGACCCACGGTGCAGGCAAATATTTCAGGGATCGGTGGAAATGATGGGTTAGAGGTTGCCCGCCCAATGCCCTCGAACATGTCTTCATCAGACCGGTCATCCCCGATGCATAACACGAAATCTGGTGCTTTGCCCTTGTCCCTCATTGTTGCTATGAGTTTTTCCACAGCAACACCTTTGCTTACACCCTGCAATTGAAAACCAGGCGTATCTATCAGATTCCTCAACTTAAATACGACGAACTGAAATGAGTATTTTACTCTTCACGGTTCCTAAACTTCAGAAAAGTTTCAGGCAATATACATTTCTTCAGGACAACATATTCTTTACCTGTGGTTTCACTTCAACAATATGCTTCCCCCGTTTAGCATCAACAGGTTCATTAGCAAGCACATTCTCCAAATGATCAAGCAGCTCTTTCGACTGAGTGACCCCGAAATCCATGTCCGAATCTTGATAATGCCAAACCAATGCAGTTTCCTTTTGCTCTATGAAAGAGCCATCTGTGGCTTCTGCATAATGCTCCATGATCGGCCGGACAATCTTTTTCCAATCAAAATCTGTCCCTTGCATGCTTGATTCCCATGGAGAGCTCTTACTCCAACTACAATGAAAGAAAACAGACCCTGAGTTAAGAACGGCATATGCAAGATTTGGCAACAAAAGAACAGAAGAAATCGAGTTGTAGGTACCGAGTAAAGTAACCATGCTCTGCTGATAAACCAAGCCTGTCACAGGGGGAGAACCACTTGCTGAGAATTCCTTTACCTCTTCCACTCACAATGAAGACGGTATTTTTCGGGTCATTGCATAAATTACGCAAGATGGAGATCACTTCAAAGCTCGGAGCTTTGTCTACGGATGAGGATGTCATAGTACCATCATAGTCCAGTAGAATTAACTTACTGTTGGTGTTATTGTAGGCCGTTTTGATGTAATCAACTGAGAGCTTTCTAAAGTCAGGTGGCAGGGCGACGAACCTGAATTTCAGACCGAACCCAACACCCCAACATCTCTTGGAGAAAGGATCCCCACAAGCTCTCACAAGATCCTGATCAAAACTCCTAGCCCAATATCCAATATCATGGGAACTGATATACTTGTAATGCTGCTCATGTCTCAGCTGTTTCTCCCTGTCATTCATAGCAATCGCCTCATGCATTGTCTCAGCAAGCTGTTCCACATTCCATGGATTAACCCTTATTGCCCCACTAAGTGATGGTGAACAACCAACAAACTCCGAGACAATGATAACACTCTTCTTTGGCTCAGAACAACTCTTAATTCCCAATGCAGCATCCAACACCGGACTCCCCTGGCGACACACAGTATACTTATAAGGCACCAAATTCATCCCATCCCTCACACAATTAAGCAAGCAGCATTCGGCTATTGCATAATGCGCGGCCTTCTCCAAAGTCGAAACAGACTCATTTATGAACACAATTGGCTCATACCCTGGCTGACCATACTTCTCATTAACCTCCTTAACAATCTGATGAGTCTCCCTATGAAGAGCCTGCACATCCTCCCCTTGACTCCTAGCTGGGTTTGCAATCTGAACAAGAACCAATTTCCCCCTAAATTTCGGCTGCATTTCCAACAAAAGTCCCAATGCCATAAACTTGAAACTAATCCCTTTAAGCACGTCCATATCATCAACACCAACCATGATAATTTTCCCATCATATTTCGCCTTCAATTCCTTAACCCTATTCGCGGTTTCATCCAACGACATCAATGTCTTCAGCTGACCCATATGAATCCCAACCGGTAAAATCTTAATGCTCACAGTTCTCCCATAGTAATCCACCCCAAGATACCCTCGTTTCGACTTATAATCCAACCCTAACATCCTACTACAACAAGACAAGAAATGCCTTGCATAATCAAAAGTATGAAACCCAACAAGATCAGCATTCAACAAACCCCTCAAAATCTCCTCTCTAACAGGTATAGCCCTAAAAATTTCGGATGATGGGAAAGTATTGTGCATGAAAAACCCAATCTTTATCCTAAAAACCCTCCTTCTCAAAAGAGTAGGCAACAACATAAGATGATAATCATTCACCCAAATATAATCTTCTTCACCTCTAAGCCTAAGAACTTCCACAACTTTATTGGCAAAGATTATATTAGCACTAACATACGCACGCCAATGTGTAGCATCATAACCAGCACCACCAATATGACATGGAACAGGCAGTTTATAATGAAATAAAGGCCACAAATAATGCTTACAAAAACCATGGTAAAACTTGTTTTGCACATCAGGTGGTAAAAAAACAGGCAAACATTTGAATTTATCCAACAAAAACTGTGAAATTTCTTCTTGTTGAGTAACTTCAATATCAACTCTCAAACACCCAATATAAAGAACATCAATTTTAGGGTTTAACCCATCTTTAAGCTGCAAATAAAGAGAGTCTTCATCATACTCAAATCTCCATTGATCATTATGATCTTGTTTAGAAGCTTTTAGAGGAAGCTGATTTGAAACTATGATTCTTCTCTGTCCAATCACAGGTGACGTGGGACAATCTGAGCCCTCAAATTCTGGTATGATCCCAGGTATATTCATCACTGATGGGATTCTCCTTCCCATTTTTGGGTCTAATTCTGGTAATTCCTCCAAATTATGGAGGTTAAAACAGGGTCTTGAAAGCATGATTCTTTAGGTAAAAATAAGATAAAATACACAGTAAAAAAAAATCAAAAACCCAGAAATTAAAAGCTGCAAAAGCAAGACTTGAACAAAAAGATGAAATCTTTAAGATGGGATTTTTATTTTATTTTATTTTATGTGATTTAATTATCGGTGGGTGTTTAAGATGAGGATGAGAGCAATGAGGAGCTTCATGTGTGAGATGTGTATATACTACTAGTAAAGTTACCCAAAGTTTATAGGTAAGTCCTATATTTATGAGTAGTGCAAGAAATTTGGGGAATGTTCAATTAAGAAAGTTTCATTTGGATAAGGAAGAAAAATGGGATTTATGCATATTTGGATTTTTTTTTTTTTTTTTTAAATTGGTTTGGTTTTTTCTTAGTACATAGGGAAAATATTTGATTAATTTAATTAACAGGTATGAATGTGAGAAGATTGAAAGATTTTGTAAATGAGGGGAAGAAAGGAAGATGGCGTGGTCTAATTAATTCAACTATACTATATTACTATATAGATATTGGATTAATTTTATGAAAGAGGATAAGAACAAATGGACCGACTTTGGTAGCAAAAGGGCTACGTATCTTTCTATTTTGTTTTGGATGATGTTTGAAATTTTGGGGGTTTATTGCCTTTTTAAATTATGTGATTATGTGTGTATATATTGTACTAAGTCATGTAAGGTTGGTCATGTTTTAATTGGTGCCATAGGTTTTGACTCGAAAATGAGTGGTTTTATACAAATATTTTTTTTAATATGCATGTTGAGTGTTTTCTTATTTCTTGGAGTATTTCTTACCTTTGTGATGTGGATAAAGGGATAAACGACTCGTTTATTAAGTGGGATAAGATAAAAGGAATAAAAGAGTGATATTTTAGATTTTTAATTTCATCCCTTATTTGGTAACATGAGGGGATTAGAGGTTAGGAATGAGAGGAAATATATTAGCTAGTTGTTACTCCCTCAATTCGCCCATAAAACGCGCAGGGCCGTAACACAATTTTTAAGAAAAATAAAATAAATGAGTTTTAGGTTCCATTTGGTGTAAAATTACACATAAGGGTATGTCCCACATGCATTTTTAATAAAGAAGTAAGGGTGTTTTGGTCTTTATATGTACAAATAAGGAAAGATTCCAAGTAAGAAGTTTAAAGATGAACACCCTTAAATAAAAAGTATGAAGTTTATAGGCGAACGGAGGGAGTGTATGACAATATTACTCTCTAATAACAAATGTTTTATTTTTTCACTTAATAAAGGCATATGTGTCATTGATTTTTATCCCACATCCTAGTATATGCTCCCCTAGGTTTTATCTTGGTGGGATAAGTTAAACCATAATCTCTATCCTATTACCTAAATGATGCATTTTTATGTAATTTTATATATATCAGCTAATTCCGCCAAACACTCCTAATACTATCAGCTAAAAACTTTGCAGCTATTATTTCAGCTGTTATTTCAGCACTCAGCTACTATTTTAGCATTTAGCTAGTTTTACCAAACATAGCACTAATTTACTCTCATTTTTTTTAAAATAAAATAAGATTAAAAATAAAAATTCATTTTACGTAACTTTAAATACATACTCTTATCTCTATCAGCTGTAAACTTTCAGTTACTATTGCTTCAACATTAAGCTTTCATTTCAGCATTTGGCTAATATGTCAGCAATTAGCTACTATTTCATCTAATTTTACCAAATATAGTCTAAATAAGCCCATTTTTTTAGTAGCCAAGTGTGACGACTCTTGCGCTAGATAAGAGGGGTAAAAATATAAAATAGGATAAAAGAGGAACAAAGGATTGGGAAGTCTACGTGGCATGGGTTGTATAGACTAGTAAACCCCCCCCCCCCAGGTATCTTCTTAGGTACATATCCATTCATTACTTCATCATTACTACAATATCGGCTTGGATCTTCTGACCTATCACAGGACTACCCTAGAATTCTAGTTCTGGCTCTAGCTTTTGGACTTCACATTTTTCGGCTTCAATTAATGGTGAATCACACATCAATATTGAAAGAATAATCCAGGTTGATATTATGAGAAATCTCTTTTCTGTTAATGGGTAATTGTCTCAATTTTGATTATTCTATTGACAATAAGAAATTGAACTACTTATCATTATTTCGACTATATATAAGTATGTTTTTTGGTTCGGTGAAAAGGCCAATTTCATGAACATTAGAATATACTTGTATATAATAGTAAAAATTGTAATATTGTTTGTTATGGTTAATTTAACATGCATGTTGGAATTGGATATCATATCTTTAACAACGGTCACAAAGATTTTGAGAAACATTATCTAAATGACATCATTATGGGACATTATTAAAGAAATGAGATTGTCACCTAGGACAAGAATAATCTATATCCGGAATGTATGTCCAAAGCAAAAACATCAAACTTCTCGACCAGGCACCGATTTCAAATATGGGTGCCAAGCGTCGCGAAAAGTTAGGCCTTTGGTCGTATGGAACAAGTTTCCAGGGGTGGTACTTAATGATAGTCTCAAAGCTCGCGACGTGTAAATCGAAGCTTCGAATACATGGCAACAATCTTACAAAACTTGAACAGAACTCCTCTAATGTCACTAATTAAAAGTTGAGTCGATATAATGAAAACTCGTATAACATTGTTGATTGAAGATTTCAAGGTTTAGTTTTCACTGATGAAGTCTAAAATACGAATAATCATTTGACTGATTAAATAAAAAATTTACAGATTAAAAATCACAAAAGAACTATATACGAGTATATAAATCTCTCAAAATTAAATAGCCAAATATATCTCACGAAGTCACGAAAGATTGTGATTCTGCGACTAAAATGGATACTTTATCTATATAGATCATACTTAAAACAAACAAATACGGCTACCATGGGCATGGAGAAACCAACGGCAGCCCCAGATCGACATTGGCATATATATGTACATCTATAACGATGATTAAATTATGACATCGTCATGTTATTAACTTATACATCCAACAGAGAAATTGCATGTTTACATAAAAGAGAGTGATAACTTATGTCTCGTTTAGTATCATTTTTGTTTACACTTCATATTTTCTTTAAACCCAAAATCCAGATTTTGAAAATTGGGAAAAATGGTTTTCACCTTTGAGTTGTCGATTTTCATTTTCTATCAATATGACTAGCTAGTATGTAAACAACTAATTTGTTGACTCTGTAACATACTCCGTATGTTTTTAACTAAGTTCAAAGATGTAAAAATGCAAAAAGTGTGAATGGCAGTTATACCGCAACCCTTAAATATATGCACCAATTAAACAATTACAAAAAAAAAATTGCCAAATAAAGAAAGAATCGAAATGATTTTTTTTTTTTTTTGAGGTCAATTGAAATGAGTTATTTTTGCTATAACTTGTAGGCATATATTTAAAAACCAATACAATAAAAGTCACATTTCATTATTATTTTATTAAAGAGATTCCATGCACATACAAGAAAAGTAAACATGTGAAAATCGTCGGCCGAAATTAAAAACATTACCCCATACGCATGGGCATGCTTTCTAAATAGTTAGCCAAAATGAAAGGGAGAGTATTATTCGTCCACACCGAAAAGAGTAAGAATAATGCATGTCCATCTCAATCTAATAAGTTGACATTTATTTGAAAAGATTAGATGTCGACGAGAGCCGTATCACATATATGAGATTACATGTCCCCGTTTTTCCCACCCGAATAATCCCCATGACATTCTTCTTATCTCAAAATTCAAAAATATCACTCATTTCCCTCATACACGAGCCTTCGTATTATAAGTTAAACGCGCTTATTCAACATTGTTCATAATTGTTTTTCCTGCCTTAGCTTGTTCCACGTACTATATTGACATACTTGCTTGGTTCTTTAAAAATTATAAGCAAATATAAATGCATTCACAACTGCTTCTATTGAGGATTAATTATTCCCGATTGATAGATACAAATTATGATAATTCTTTGTCACAGGGTGAGACGAGACAAATACTAGAGACAAGAGAGGTTTTAACTGCTCCACAATACGCAACTCTCTTTAGCAGTATCAATTGATTGTGTTTAAGGGGCTGCGGCGGTGTATAAAGAGGACCTCACCGTTTAAGAAGTAACCATAGAAACAAAGGAACCCACTATTTCTTTTTTATTTATCTAGCTAGTGAATTTTAAATTTTCATTTTAAGATTTCTTAGTTTTTTTTCTTTTGGTAACTTTAGATGTACGTATAATTACCAACTGGTTATAAACTCATATATGCACAAAATATTCGACTTGTTGTGTGTCATAAATCGTATCGATACTATTATGAAAATTTGTTTGATTAAGATTACTAACAACCGAAGCAATTCGATCGTGAAGCTGCTAATATTATTAGAAGCTGCATGCATGCTGCATGCAGCATTGCAGCATATTATCTTCATACATATATATTGTTCCTTTTCCACGTGGGTCCAATTCAAATTGATTTGGATAACTTCAAGCTCACACCAATAAAATTTGTTGATGGAAAACGACTCATCATTAAAAATACAAACTCCATTAAAACAGGAACACTATTATGAGTTTATGACCGAAAATTGACGCACGCATGCATTTTATTATTTCGAGCTGTCGATTTTCATATGGAAATTTCGGACTTATATTACTCCGTATATGTACAAAAAAAAAAAAATAGGATTATTAATTAATTTTTGTCGATTTGGATTGCATGTATAAATGATCTAGATGTTACACGGCATATGTGTGTAATTTGTGGATGAGGTTCTAAGAGACTAAGACCATTTATCTTCTAGTAGCTCTTTAGAAATAGATATGGGATCCATCCGCGCCCCACTTAGATCTTCCTAGATCTTTAAAATTAATTAAAAATCCATGTGTTTACCATCTAATCCACCATATCCTATACCATATTATCAAACTACAAATTAAACTATAAATTCGTTTGTCCCTCTGATTACGAGTTTCTATATATTTACTGGTTTTCAAATTGTACATTAAGGACACACGCTAAATTAAAAGCATTTCATTCCCTTAAAATCATATTATTATTAATTCTAACCAAAAGTTAATCAAACTTTTTCGCTAGAAATTGAACATTTGATCTTAAACTATTTAAAGTAATACTATAATTTGATTGACTATGATGAGCTTACACAAGCATTGTTAAACAGGAGCCTAAGACTATTTTTTTTTTTTTTTTTAAATCTCTCTTTTTTACTCGGTATATTACTACTAGTGGTCGTTTGGTTGCATACGGGAATTCGGAATTCCCATGAAGTTCCACTTCCCAGGTTGTAGAAATTCACATGAATTTCTCAAAACTATTTAGTTGCATGTACGAATTAAACTCCCACAGGAATTGCCAATTACCAAGGGGGGTTAGGTAAGCCAATTCCTCCATTTTGTAGGAATTGGAAATTACCATGATTTCTCAATTCCCACGATTTTAGGCAACCAAACAACGTCAAAAAAATTAATTCATGGGAATTTTGAATTCCCATGATTTTAAGTGACAACCAAACGACCACCTAGTTTTTTTTATAGTCAACCCGATGATTATAAATGAAGGTAAAAATGTTGTATTTAGGATAATAAAAAATGTTAACTTTTAAGATTCTTTCTTTTTATTCGTTTTAAAACAGTACCTCGAGTTGAGTCATATTCCGTCCTAAACGTCAACAATTCGGCCATTGATCTCGATGTTACCTCGTTACCTCGTCCGCACTTCCCCAACTATATGGGGTGTTAGTGAAGCTCGCTGTTACTTTTTTGTTAGGTATGAAAATTCAAAGCACAATGTGTTATCCCATGTGATTAAAAAGTGGTGTCTATTTCGGATCAGTTGAGAAGAAAAATGAATGAAGAATAAGAGTTGGTCCATTTTGTCACACTATCTATGTATTCAACCATTTTGTTAGTCTATCCTTATCCTTGCAAATTAAGAGGTAGATTAATTTAACCTAGGTAGGACCCTACAATCTACGTACATCTCCTTAAATCGAGTAGGTATAATCTTTTCCTCAAAATTTCCGAGCATAGTCTTATCTAAATCAACATGGTTTAGTTTAGTACTCGAAGACCAAAGATTTGTTTGTTTGAAATGTCATCATCATTTGACCTTCAATACTGATCACCTAACCGGTCTTACATTTACCCCCAACGCTCTTTGACAGTGAATGACAGTCAAATACGTACAATTACACATGATCCTTTAATTAGAGGTATCGATCTCGTTACTTTAGTCTGTGGCAAGCCAATAATCCGTAACAACGTCGATAATCACGAGGACTTTTACGGGCTTTCTTGTATAGAATAAGAAGTTGAAGGTACTAAAATTGAAGGCATTGCGTGGTGCTCTTTGTTGCGTAAGTTACATGGTTTGTTCTAATTGGAGTTGATGGTTTGAATTTTTGATACAAAGAATTATATAGTGCAATCTTCCTCGTCCTCTACTCGTCTTTTTTAGTCAAATTCCATGCACCAAAACCATACGAATGTTTTGGAGGGAAAAGATTCTAAAGTAAAACAAAAGTCAGAAATCCCCGGCATGTTTCCGTGCTGAATTTTCAACGAGAAGTACACACAATTCACAAATGTATACCTAATTCTTGGTAGAACATTTCGGCTGTGCAATTATCATGGAGTCCCCGGTAAATCATACCATATTTCCCGAAGTATGATGAACATTACTCATATGTTTTAAAATTCCGCTTTTTAATATAGCTTTACGAAGAATCAACGAAGGTTTACACAAACTACCTAATTAAGACTCAACGCTAGTCTCTTACACGAAAGTCAATACTATACCCTTATTATACATGAAGTCATGAAGCCTCAGCAAGAAGTGACCCTTGAACAAAAATTGAGTTGACCCGGTTGACTTACCGATGGTCCGACACCGATTAAACATAATAATAATGGTTAAGGGAACGACTTGTTAGTTGAACAGTTGAACTAACACCTTGACAGCTTAACCCAATGGAGCCTCTGGCCTCAAAACCAAGATCATCGACCAAACCTGACTCGACCCAAGCCAATCCGACCCAACATATATTGACCCGACTCTGAACAACCAACTTATTCGTGTGTCTCTTAGGTCCCATCATGTAGTCCAGTAATTCAGAGATGCTATTGTAAGTTTGTGTGAAATTACGCGGGTCTGGGCCACACCCATAAGGAGAAGAGAGAGTCCATTTAATAAGTCCAAGGAGGTTCCATCCTAAAAACCAATTGACAATAGGATCAACTCCTTGGTTTATAAGGTAGACAAATCTCTTTTTTTTTTTTCCAATGTTAGACACTCGTAAGTAGAGTATTTTGGGTGTCACTTCAACAGTTTGTAACCCAAAATCATGCTTAATAATGTGATGTTTGGTAGGAGAACTATGTTAAAACAAACAGGTCAACAATATTGTTCGAGTCTTTGAGATGGACTGAAGCACAAGCAACGTGATTTGAGGATGACTTTCCAAGCTTCTATCTAGTGATAGAGACACAAACTTAAAAAGGTTCAAAAGCTTGAACAACACGGTCCAACTACCCGTTTCTTTGGCTTACATAAGACTATCTAATCATAAGTGATCGCGAAATGTTCAGATAAACGAGGTTACAAAACCGTTCACTCTACTCATTACGACTTCCAGGATAAAAAGACGAGCTACACAAACCTCGAAACTTGGCAACACTCATAGGCAAAGTCGATTAGATGGTCTGATACGAGAGTTTCTCATCATGTTATATTGAACTACTAAAAGACCACTAATAATGGTTTCCAACAGAGATAAATCCAAGAAGAAAGAATGTGATAGGGATTACTCACAAATCTAAGTCACACGACAATGATGTAGGGGTGTTCACCGGTCCAGAACCGGACCGGACCGGACCGACCCGGTAAGGACCGAGGACCGAATTTCATGAAAA
>JBBYHQ010000022.1:4377554-4404143 GCA_038382645.1 Spergularia azorica
AATGAATACACTCGGTGAAAATAAACTAACAAGCACATATTAAAAGTGCAATGAGCATTCATGTTAAACTAACAAGCATTTACATCAAACTAACGATCATTAGTAACTATTAGACGTTTACGTAATAACAATGCATTAAAGCCTAATGAACATTATTAAAAATGTAATGAGCATTCACATTAAACTAAAGAACATTCCCATTAAACAAACGAGCATTCATATCAATGATCAAACTAACGAGCACATATTAAAAATTCAATGAGCATTCGTGTGGCTCTAACGAGCATTGACATGAAACCAACGAGTATTATATCAAAAATAAGTTAATGAGTATTAACTAAAAACATATGAGTATTCAACAAAATTAAACGAGTATTAGAAACTATAGACGGTTGGGTAATAACAATGCATTTAAAACTAATGAGCATTATTAAAAATGTAATGAGCATTCACATTAAACTAACGAACATTCCCATTAAACAAACCAGCATTCACATCAATTATCAAACTAACGAGCACATATTAAAAATTCAATGAGCATTCATATTAAACTAACGAGTATTGACATCAAAATAATGAGTATTATATGAAAAATAAATTAATGAGTATTAACTAAAAACGTATGAGTATTCATCAAAATTTAATGAGTATTAGAAACTATTAGACGTTAGGGTAATAACAATGCATTTAAACCTAATGAGCATCATTAAAAAAATGTAATGAGCATTCATTTTAAACTAACGAGCATTCCCATTAAACAAACGAGCATTCACATTAATGATCAAAGTAACGAACACATTTAAAACTAACGAGCATTTATTGAAAACGTAAGAGTATTCTCCAAAATATAACGAGCATGATTAACGAGCATACACACAAAACTGACGAGTATTCTTATCGAAATAATGAGCATACACATAAAACAAACGAGCAAATTTAATGTATCAAAATACTAATAAGTTATAAAAAGTAAACGAGCATTACTAATAACAATTCATGTAAACCTAACGAGTATTGAGATCAAACTAACGAGTATGCGTATCAAATTAACAAGGATTAGAAACTATTAGGCGTTAGGGTAATAACAATGCATTTAAAACTCATGAGCGGTATTAAAAATGTAATGAGCATTCACATTAAACCAACGAGCATTCCTATAAAACAAACGAGCATTCAAATCAATGATCAAATCGACGAACAAAATTAAATTCAATGAGCATTCATGTTAAATTAACGAGCATTTAGGTTAAACTAACGAGTATTGGTATCAAACTAACGAGCATTCCGAAATTTTGTAAAACACAATAAAATTAGACATTAAAATGCATAATTTCAAGAATTAAAAACAGTTCAACATAAAATTTCAATTAACATTAACAAACTAACCTTTCAGTAGTACAAAGTTTGGTGTTATTGAGCTCTTTTGATGCTTAATCTTGAGTATTTGTTAACAAAACTGCAAAACACAACTAAAAATTGGAATATTGGTATAAATACTGATAAATTTTGGTGAATTGGAAAACCCTACGTAAAATTATCATACCTTGATCAATGTTGGTGAATTGGAAGAACCCTGAGTAAAATTTTGATGAATGTTATTCTGATATGATTTTGAATTGATAGTTACGTACAATTAGGAAAGAAGCTAGATATTAGGGTAAAAAAATTAAAAAAAAATTAAAAAATAAAGATATTATGTCAATCGTATAGTGTGAATTCAGTTTTTTTTTTTTTTTGGATAATTTCCAAAACAGTTTTTTATTATTAGATTTTTTTTTTAATTTGTGCTGATGTCAGTCCGGGGGTACTACCCCCGGAGATATGGTATACCAATTGAGCAAAGGGGCTACGTATCTTTCTATTTTGTTTTTGGATGATGTTTGAAATTTTGGGTTTATTACCTTTATTTTTATCGGTTTTTCTAACGTGTGCCTAATGGACACATGTTAAGAGCCTATTTATTTCCCTAATTAAGTAAGATTCTCACTTGAAAAAACAAAATATGGAATCTCATTGTTGGATTGAGGAGAAAATCACTTAATTAGGGAAACAAATAGACTCTTAACATGTGCCCATTGGGCACACGTTAGAAAAACCGTTATTTTAAAGGAAAATTTGCGAGACCGCATCTTTTATGTTTAATTTTGCGAAACTGCACATTTTAAGTCTATTTCTTTGTGAAGCTGCACCTTTTCTCATTTCGTCCAATTTTGACTACTATCCGGCATTGACCCGACCTTTCCCCTTCAATTTCCCTTCAATTTTCCCCTCCCCGAAAAACTCCTAAATCTTTAGGTCAAGTCAACGTCGGAGGGTGGTCAAAAGTGGTCGGAAATGAGAAAAGGTGCAGCTTCGCAAAGAAATAAACTTAAAAGGTGCAGTTTCGCAAATTTAAACATAAAAGGTGCGGTCTCGCAAAAAATTGGTTTTATAAGGTGCGGTCTCGCAAAATTTCCTATTTTAAATTATGTGATTATTATATGTGTGTGTGTTTGTACTAAGTCATGTACTCATGTATGGTTAGTCATTTATGTATGGGTTTATTACTTTTTTTAATTGGGGCCATAAGTTTTGATCGACTCGAAAATGAGTGGTTTTATTTTGGTATACGAGTATCTTTTGATATGTTAAGTGGCGTATATTTCTTACCTTTACAATGTGAATAAATGGTACAATTATTATTAAAAACAAATACGTTGTTGATTTTATAATGTACGATTTATGCGATACGTAAGTCAATCATCTTATTCCTCTATGTTCATCTTGCTCCCAGGACGAAACTTATACCATAATTTATTTTTAAAATGATGTCTAAAAATTGTTTTTTTGAGATAGTATTCGTGTATGTTAGTCTATAATATAGTTTTAAAATTTGAAGCTATCATGCATCTGTTTTTTAAATGGGTTATATTTCAAAATTCAGCTGCATTTGCAAACATACAAGTGTACTTTCTTTTAAAGAAAAATCATAGTACTTTCTTTTAATTTAATTACTTATATTCTCAAAAAGAATGGGTAGAATATACAGCGTATGCTTACCTTAAATCCACGCCAAAATAGACTGGGGTTCGCTGCCATGTGTTTGGCACGTGCATCACATGCACGCGCGAGACACATGACAGCGTTTCCCAGTCTATTTTAAACGTATATTTATCACTCACTTCAAATAAGCTCATTTTCTTAATAGTCAAGTGTGACTCGTGCGCTAGATAAGAGGAGAGGATTGGGAAGTTTACGTGGCGTGGGTTGTCGAGACAAGTACCCGCCCGGTATCTTCTTAGGCACAATATGTCAATATCCATTCATTACTTCATCATTACTACAATATCGGCGTGGATCTTCTGAACATAGACCTTCCATTTCTAGAAATCCAGTTCTGGCTCTAGCTTTTGGCCTTCACATTTTTCGGGTTCAATCAATGGCGAATTACATCAATAATATTGAAAGAATCTATGTTGATATTATGATAAATCTCTCTTCTTCGTTAATGGGTAATTGTCTCAATTTTGATTATTCTATTAACACTCAGAAATCGAATTATTGAACATTTTTGCAACACATACGAGTATGATTTTTTGGTACGGCTACCGTGTCAATTTCGTGAACGGTAGAATAAGTGTAAAACTTGTGATAGTTTTGTTGTACTTAACATGTTAGCATTGAATAATATCACTCGAACCCTAAAAAGTACTTATATATATCATATCTACACCTAAACAATAAGACATCATACACATTATAACAATTACGATAATGATCTAAGGCAGGGCCGTGTGGGAGAAAAAGGGGGCCCTGGGCGAAACTCAAAGTTGAGGCCCTTAAAAAGTCGGTATCATGCGTGAAAATTCCAGGGTGGGGCCCTTAATTAAAGTCCGTAACATACGTTAAATAGTGAAAGTCATTCGAAAATTTTAAGTCAACTTAATCCTAATTAAGTTTACTAGTGTAAAAAATGAACCTACAAAAAAATTAAATAAAACAACGAACGAAAACTATACTTATGGAAAAAGGAAAACATTAAATAAAACAATGAAAAACTGGACATAGTGGGATTCGAACCCTGTCAAAATCTTACATTCTATCACCATTCATAAAGGTTTCACCACTAGGACAACACATTTTAATGGTTATGTATTGGATTAATATGTATATATCAGTAACTTCAAAAATGGAGCCCTGGGCGTGGGCCCAACTCGCCCAGGCTGCCCCACGCCCCTGATCTAAGGCTACATGCCTACATACATTATTTGTACATGAGCAAGCATTTATAATGTACATGACTACCGTAACGACTTTTGATGACATTGATCATGTTGAAGTGGGGATCTTAGTCTTAGATATCCCTGACACTGCCTCTTTCTTTGATGAACAATTTGTGTTTTTGCCTCCGTTGGAGAACGAATAGACTGTAGCTAGTTGTTTCGTTTTTGTACCAAAAAAAAACATTTATAATGTATGAGTTCTCATTTGTTTTCCTTTTTCTTTTCACTGCTTTCACTTGTAACTTCATGTATTTCGTAAGTAACATATACATGTCATGTAAATTAATTATATTCACCATGAATGGAAGCACTTATTTCCACTATTCATTTGCACCAATTTGATCCATCTAAATCTAATCTATAGTATAAATTAAAGTGGCGAAAAGAGTCGCGGAAATATAATCAGTATCCCAGGCATAAACAAGTTACAGTACATATAATGCTATAGATCAGAGTACTCCACATCTTTAACAACGGTCACAAAGAATTTGACAAACATTATCTTAATGACATCATTATGGGACATTAAAGAAATGAGATGGTGTCACCTAGGACAAGAATAATCTATATCCGGAATGTATGTCCAAAGCAAAAACAGCAAACTTCTCGGCCGGGCACCGATTTCAAATATGGGTGAGCCACGCGTCACGAAAAGTTAGGTCTTTGGTCGTATGGAACAAGTTTCCAGGGGTGCGCACTTAATGATAATCTCAAAGCTCGCGACGTGTAAATCGAAGCTTCCATTACATGGCAACAAGCTTACAAAACTTTGACTAAGTAATGTCACTCAAAATTTAAGTTGAGTCGATATAATGAAAACTCGTATAACTTACACCCTCCATTCCAATTCAAACGCCTCATCCCCAAAATACCCTCCCTGTTGAGGAGGGTGTACACACTAATCGGTTCATCAAAGTGTCAAAAAAATTATATAGCGAATTAGATTAGAGTTTTTTCTAACTTGTCATGCAATTTTTTTTGGAACTTTGATAAATCGAGTAGTGTGTACACCCTTTCTAATATGGGATCGTTTTTTACGTGGGGCGTTTGAATTGGGACGGAGGGAGTAGTTAATTCAAGATTTCGAAGGTTAGTATACAATTAATTTTTGTTCAAACGTTTACAGAGGAAAATCACCGGCCAAAAGGTTACAAAGGAGCTACATATATAAATCTCTTCAGAGGATCAAGGTTGGTATAGTGGTTAGGAAACCAATCCGCCTGGGGGATGTCCCGGTTCAAATCCTCATATCCCCACCCCCCACAGCATTAGCTGCTCCTATGTACCAAAAAAAAATAAAAAATAAAAACTCTCCCAAAATTAACCAGCCAAATAAATACATCAAAGTTAGCCTACTGGTTAGGAACTCAACCTGCCTGGGGTTGTCCCGGGTTCAAATCCTCATACCCCCACCCCGCAGCATGAGCTGCTCCTTTGTACCAAAAAAATAATATAAATTCGTTTGTCCCTTTAATTACGAGTTTCTATGTACATGCAGGTTTTCAAACTGTACATACACTAAGGGCACAATTTAAAAGCCTATTTCATTTACCTTAAAATCATATTATTATTAGTATTTCTCAACAAAAGTTAATAGAACTTTTTCTCTAGCATTTGAACATTATTTGATCTTAAACCATTTAAAGTAATACTTTAACCTTTAATTCACTCACAATGTACTTTTTAATTTTTTTTTTAAAGAAATAACTATGAGCTTACTCAAGTATTGTTAAACAAGGGTTGGAGACATTTTTTTTTTTATTTCTCATTTTTAACTCCGTGTAGGAGTATATTACGAGCTAAGTTTTTAATAGTCAAGGTACAACCTGGTAATTATAAGTGCCAGGTAAAAATGCGGTAATTGCAGATCATCGAAAAGGTTACATTATAAGATTATCTATTTTTCCGTTTAATTTTAAAACAATACCTCAAGTCATATTCCACCTTAATATAAAAGTCAATGTGCAATTCGGCACTTGATGTCGATGTTACCTCAGCTCGTTAGCTTGTCCGCATTTCCCCAACTATATGGGATGTTAGTATGTTACTCATGTTAGTGAAGGAGGAGGAGCTGTTATTTTTTTGTTAGGTATGAAAATTCAAAGTACAAGGTTTTATCCCATGTGACCAAAAGTGGTGTCTGTCTCGGATTAGTTAAATGAGAAGAAAATTGAATAAAGAACGAATAAGAGTTGGTCCATTTTGTCACACTATGTATTCAACCATTTTGTTAGTCCATCCTTATCCTTGCAAATTAAGGATAATCTTTAATTTAGGTAGGACCCTACAATTTACATACACCTCCTTAAATTAAGTAGGTATAATCTTTTCCTTAAGATTTCCGAGCAAAGTCTTATCTGAATCAACACGGTTTAATTTAGTACTCAAGACCAAAGTTTTGTTTGTTCGAAATGCCATTATCATTTGACTTTTAATATCGGCCCCTCGACCGGTCTTACGTTTACCCACTCCGTTCTTTGACAGTCAATGCCAGTCAAACACGTACAATTACACGTGATCCTTTAATTAGAAGTATCGAACGCGATGCTTTAGTATGTGGCAACTCAAACAAGCCAATAATCCGTGACAGCGTCGATAATCACGAGGACTTTTACAGGTTTTCTAGTATAGAATAAGAAGTTGATGGTACTAAAATTGAAGGCATTGCGTGGTGCTCTTTGTTGCGTAAGTTATATGGTTTGTTCTAATTGGAGTTGATGGTTTGAAATTTTGATACAAAGAATTATATAGTGAATTCTTCCTCGTCCTCTGCTCGTCTTTTTTAGTCAAATTCCATGCACCAAAACCATACGAATGTTTTGGAGGGAAAAGATTCTAAAGTAAAACAAAGTCAGAAATTCCCGGCATGTTCCCGTGCTGAAATTTCTATGAGAAAAACACACCATTCACAAATGTATACCTAATTCTTGGTCGAACATTCCGGCTGTGCAATTATCATGGAGTCCCCGGTAAATCATACCATATTTTTGTCGAAGTACGATGAACATTACTTGTACCAGTATGTTTAAAAATAGCTTTACGAAGAATCAGGGGCGAATTTAGGGGGTAGCCTGACGTCAAAATATTGCCTTAAAAATTCCAAAAAAATTGGAAAAAAATTTGAAAAAATTAATTTGTACTAAAAGGGCTACCCCAAGTTTTTGGGGCTAGATTCGCCACTGCGAAGAATTGACGAAAGCTGGTTCTACATAAACTACCTAATTAAGACTCAACGCTAGTCTCTTACTCGATAGTCAATATAACCTTATTATACATGGAGTCATGCACCCTCAGCAAGAAGTGACCCTTGCACAAAAAATGAGTTGACCCGGTTGACTTACCGATAGTCCGACACTAATTAAACATAATAATAATAATGGTCAAGGGAACGACTTGGTAGTTGAACTAACAACTTGAGATCTTAACCCAATGGTGCCTCTGTCTCAAAACCAAGATCATCGACCAAATTAAACTCGACAGAACACGACTCAACCCAAGCCAATCTGACCCGACCTATATTGATCCGACTCAAGCGTGTCTGTAATTTCACATCGTGTAGTCCAGTAATTTAGAGATGCTTGTGCAGTTGTGCAATGTGTTTGTTATCTTGGTCTTCGGAGAAGATATCGCCATCATTGTAAGTTTGTGACCCAATTCATGCTAACATATATTATTCTCGTACACAGTTTAACACTTTAATAATGTAACGTTTGGTAGGACAACTATGTTAAAACAAACAGGTCAACAGTATTGTTTGAGTCTTTGAGATGGACTTAAGCACAAGCAACGTGATTCGAGGATGACTTTCCAAGCTTCTATCAAGTGATAGACACAAAAACTTGATAGGTTCAAAAGCTTGAACAACACGGTCCAACTACCAGTTTCTTAAAAACTTAGCTTACATAAGACTATCTAATCACAAATTCACAAGTGATCGCTAACTGTTCAGATAAACGAGGTTACAAAACCGTTCATCCTACTCATTACGAGTTCCAGGATAAAAAGGCGAGCTACAGAAACCTCGAAACTTGGCAACACTTATAACACCCTTAGGATTAGTTGATTAGATGGTCTGATACTCTGATACGAGAGTTTCTCATCATGTTATATTGAACTACTATAAGACCACCAATAATGGTTTCCAACAGAGAGAATTCCAAGATGAAAGAATGTGATAGGGATTACTCACAAGTCTAAGTCATATGACAACGATATGCAACGAGGACTTCACATACATATTCCCCATTATTGTCATTCATTCAATACAAAGAATCAGTGCATATTCTCCATAGCAATCTCAAGGGTGAAAAAGTTGCCAATCTTTGATATACTCACAGAAGTTACAAGTTCAATCCATATATGTTTAGAATACTCACTATTCACAAATGGGAAGCTTCTATTTCGGGAATAAACCGAGAATTTCATTCCAATATCCACTCAACTGAAATAAGGATAGGGCTAAAGTGAGTAAATTTTGAGGGTCGAAATCAAAAACTTGTTCCAGTTGTTCTCTTTTAAAGAATGGACTATAAGATGCAAAATTGAACATTGTGAAATAGAAAGAGACGTACCTGGCCCAAGATACCCTTTCCTATTTGCCCTTCAATGACAAGACCTGCTGTAAGACCGATCATTGCCCAAGCTCCATTAATCGCTTCAATCTGGCGTCTACGCTGCAGTCACAACATTCATCAATCAGGTCCACATGAAAGTAGATCAGAGCAATAAATGAAGGGAAAATGTTACAAGTAATAACCAATGAAGACGAGTGCAGTTAGCCACCCATCTTGACTGATGGGTCAGGGCTCAGGAGTATGCAATTCTGCCCACCCAGAACGAGCCAGGATTGTATATTACTGTGACACTCTGTGAACTAAGTTCTATAGGCAACGCCAACTCAAGCACTCAGATGAAAGATCCGGAAGCTCGAGCAGATCATTCTAGTATTCATGGGAGCCAAGGAGCCTGATTCCTCTACAATATTACATGAATATAACTACTTGTGGTGTCAGGGTTTAGCCCATGATTCTCCACCTTGACCAACGACTACGGAAACCACAGAAGACACTTCCAAAACTGGAATCGACAAAAATAGAAGCCTAGACGGTCATCCTAAGAACTCAAACACATACGGAGTAATAGAGTGATCACCCAATCCCTTCAAGTAAATGCACAAATGATGTCTACCTACATAAAGCACATTCAAATATGGTTTAAGGTACTTCAAAAAGGATACAGAGATCTGTCAAAAATTTTTAGGAGGAATGCATCGTCTCTTTTTGTATTCAAACCACTAATAGATCATTGGTTTGATAACTGGGCTGGCTGGACTCAGAAGCACCAATCAAGGTTGAAAAAGCTCAAATCAATTTTACCTATTATCAAATGGGTGTGAGCATTTCAAGGGTTATTAAAAGCATTTAATATATAGGGTTCATTTTGTCACAAACATCACAGATCAGGAGAAATAGTTTGAAGGTACCCTATTACAGAAATGCACGATGAGTTGAAGATAGCATTAGTTCAAATTCAATACTAGTCACATAGAGTAGTTCAATTGCTCCACTTTCTTATGGTGCCTTCATCATGATTTATACAGCTCTCAAGCACATGCAAATTCCAGTTCAGCTTAACTGAAGCTATCAATAGAGATACCAAATAAAATCAGTGAAGTTGAAGGGATCCTCGGATATTGCAGGTACGGCAATACATTCATCAACAAGTGTTTAAAACCTGAACTTGTCTAAGCCAGCAAAAAGGATGGTACTAAAGTCTGGACAATAAGGTAACTTGTCCTACCATTACTCCAGCACACAGGCAATGGCAGATTGTCCTTATCGTCTTAGCACAGGAGTTTTAACCAGAGAGGCCCTTGATGGAACTACGCAAAAATGGTATCCTGAGCAAAGCTCCTCCAGGAAAGCATTTCTTTCCATTTCATCACAAACTAGACACAGAAAACTGCACACAGGAGCTATCTGATAAAAGGGATTCGCCACTCAAGCTACACCATGATACATGAGGCTTTACACGCTGCACCTCACAGTTAACATCATGGCAAACGCTAGCACAAAATTAAAATAAAAAAGGGAAAATAATAAAGCGTGTCTGTCCCCAGGATCAGAAGACACGGGAAACACATCACCTCTAGCTTAATGCAATATTTCTGCAAGGAAAGCAGCTTAATGCTCCAAATATGATAGATAAATGATCTAGGTTCTTCAAATGCATGATAATTGGTATACACCTCAAAACTAAGTTTCTAATCGAGTCGCTTAGCTTAGCTAGGTTTATATTGGGTGTACCTATGTATCCTTTTCCTGGTGCATTAATATGTGAGCCAGACAGTTGCAGCCAATAAGCTGAAATATGTAGCACAAACAACACCTAACCTCTAATATACCTGGCAAATCGGTTGCTTAGAATAAATCGAGTCAACAAGAGTTAAGACGTTAAATATAGGGCCACACTTCCACAAAACCGGGTTCAAGTCCCCATCAAACCCTTGTAGCAAGGAAATCCACTTTTTCACTTGTTCTAAAGTGCACTTCTGAAGGCATAACTGCATAAGTCCTTAGCAGTAGTTCAGCGATCCGGAATTATCCACTTAAACAATCTGATAGTTCACAGCAATGTGATCAATGTTGATCAAGGGATTGCAAGCTTGCAGTCATATACCAGAACCAGCAGACTCCAGGAACATCACTACAACAGTACAACAATTGATTTTAGCTCCTAGCACAACTATCATCACCAGAACTGTACCTCTTGTACCAAAGTTCTGCCCAAATCTAGTATGGTCAGCCAAATGCTCTACCTGGAAACCCAATCATCCAATTATTATGGTAATCCTCCAACTCAGTACCTTCAGAAAGCTATCAAACCATCAAACCTTAAATAAAATATCCACTTTTCTTTATCGTAGAATCTAACAAATAATATTATCCCACTCTGCTTGAGACACTAACTCACAGTAGCACTGTGCCCATGCGTGTCATGTGTTACTGGCTAATTGGCATTACCAATTAGCTTATTGCCATCTTGTGTTACTGGCCTACTGCCATTAGCCTTTACACGAAGGTTCTTGAAAAAAAAACATTCTTTACGTTTTTTTTATCTCATATAAGACATTCACACTTGCTAAGATAGATAAACAAGAACCATCTACAAAGCTCTAGCAACAGGAATGCTAGGTGAGCAAAAGGTGGAAGCTGGGGATAGGAGTATGCAAGGTTTCCTATAAGGCCTTTCACTTTCTGACCTTACAAACTGAAAGAAGTATAGGCTCTATACATACGCGGTCTCTAACTGGCAAGAGTACAAGAGTTCTAGTCAGTGTATAAGTGAGCATTGATATATTGAGCCAATTCTAATCACTTATGCCAACCGTTTACATAGATAGGTTGCTTCAAGCTTACTCACCCAGCTTGCCAAAATAAAAGGCCAATGAGTGTGTAAGACATCCTCAATGAGATAGTTCAAGCTCTACAGTGTGTGCGGAAGAAATGCTGAATATGCTGAAAGACTCTTAGAAAACTCAGCCTCATAGTGGTTTGACATTCCCACTTTTTTCTTTTTCACTATAACCTCATTAAGCATTCCATGCTACACATGTGAGCAGCACCAATGGCACCAAAATAAAATGCAGAAATAAAATAAATCATTAACCTCGAATTTCTCTTTGGCCTTTATTTCTTCCATTTGCTTGGCAGCTAATTTCTTGGCCTCCAAAGGATCGACCATATTTACTTCTTTGCTAGATCTTCGCTTTGCAAGCGAGACCTGTACAGCAAAAGCAATTTCAAAATTAGATACACAGGATTGCGTATACCATCTCATTTAAAAGAGAAAGAAGAGACAAAGAGGTTCAGTGGCATTGGCTTTTCTCTTGGCAAGCATTTGGTGTGTTTGACTACAAAACCAAAGTTTTTATTGATTTGTGTGTACACAGTCCTTCAATATAACAGGAAACAAAAGAAACCTGATGAAATACTAACCAACTATATTTTAATTATTCAAGCGTATTCCTTATGCATACATTAGCAGTGGCTAGCGTACGAAGTGCATGACGCCTGGTTGTATGAGTGAACAATCTTGACTGCTGGGGCCCCATCAAATGCCATCTGAAACAGGGACCAGCCTATCAGACATATAACCTCCTAGGAAGTACAATATTCCTCAGCTTCAAGAAACAACGAGTACAATAGTTCTTGAAATGACAGAATGAAGGTATGTTGGATAGACTCTTATTGGATAATCAGTATATTCTTTTATATTAAAAGTTACAGGTACAAGTGTTATAAACCCTAAAGTAGCAGTAACTGTTAGAGCAGAACGGTAAAAGTGGGATAGCACAGACAGTCCAACAGGAAAACCGTTAACATTCCATTAACTTCCACTTTATATAAAGAAAAACATTCATGACAAATTTTTCTTACGATGAAGTTTTCCTTGTGTTTCAAGTTTCAAAAATCTTAATCCTTTCAAGTTCGCAGCAAGAATGAACGATTATCAGGCATCTAAAGCATTCTCCGACAGCACACATACAATAAAATTCTATCAGCTCAACATGACAAGGGGCAGAGGATAAGCAGAAGAACAAAACTACAGAAAAGACACAAATAGATCGTGCTGTTTCTGCAATCGAGCATATCGAACTTAGAATTACATTGCTCACACAAATACCAGCATTCTTTGCATGGTGCGAGGTTGTGTGCAGCTTGAATATGTCCAACTTTCCCATCTTTATAGTTCTTGCGCCTTCCAATTTATAAAAGGAAGACTTTCTGCCAGTTCTTGCGCCTTTCAAAACCATGCTATCTATTCCAATATACGGCCACTGGCTTTTTTTTGGTTTGTCAATCAACGATTATCAGTGTAATTGCAAAGTAAATACCCGGCCTGTATTTGGCTTATGCAACTGTAAAAATTCCCACAGTTTGCACAGTACCTGAATATCAGGTTAATGACTCTATGCTAACAGGGTTATCAGTTCCTTGGGAGATGGTTTCCGAACAATTGGCAAAAGGTGGTGTGAATTATGATACAGTTTAGTGACTCATGCTTAGTGCAACAAAGCAAATGCATAACAAGGCCTAAAGAGCATCATATCTCTTTCTATCCATCATGTAATCAGAGTGAAATTTTGTGGTCACGATTAACAGTTACAAGTCAGGTCCCTAATTTCTGTCAAGGCATCCCTAATTCCTAATTTCAGGATTATTAGCTCAATTACAACTAATAATAATACTCAATTTGATACTTAATCACAAAGACCACAACTTTTCTTCTTCTTCTTCTTCTTCATAATTGCATCCAAATACAAATGTAATCTCTTAAATCCCTTAACTTATGAAACAAAAGTTGCCAGTATTCACTCGAACATAAATTACTCCTTTAATTTCATTCCCTCGGATTCTTACCTCTCGGTTTGAGTTCCTCTCACATATTCAAACGAAATGAAACGTTAACAATCCAAAATAACGGAGGGAGTACTTAGCAAACAAAGTAATTGCCTTTATCATCATTTCTACCAAAAGATCAAAACTTTGCAAGATTTCAAATTCAGCATATAAAACCCATGGGAAACCCCCAAATTATAACATTCCAAAACCAGGGCATCAATGAGTTTCATCCCAATCACCCAAATTTTCACATATCAATCATGAAACGTCTAAATACTCAAAATTTTATAAGAAACAGAAACACCCAGATAAATTAAACGGAAATTGGGGATATTAAGCACATTTAAACAAGATTATCATGAGTTTTCGATGAGTACTTACTCATGTGGAGAAGTTGCGTGTTTGGTAAGGATTGATTGGCGCGGGTTGGAGATAATGCAACCAGAGACAGGTATGAGTGAAGCTGCCATTTCCAAATCTTCAAATTCTCTCAGTTGAAAAATATAAAAAATGAAATGGTTTTTTTCTGGAAATGGATGAAAGTCGTGGACGTTCTTGATCCTCCGAACTTTTGTCTAACGGTAAACGGAGTAGCAAAGATGTTCAGCCGGAATTCTAGGAGAAACAACCACATTTTCTAGCCTACATCTGTTCCTAGCCATCCATATTTGATGAATCAGTCCACATAGGAGAGCAGCTGTCACTTGCTTCCTAATTCTAGACTTGAATCTGCTATTGGAACACCAGTTTATAGCCTCTTGAACAGGGAAATCAATCCCACATTTCCGACATACTTCACTCAAACATCTCTGATTGTATTCACATTTGAAGAGCAGATGTTCATGGTTTTCGGCATCCTGTTGGCAGAGTGGACAGACATCATCATCACATATCCCAAATCTCTTGAGTTTCTCCTTTACTTGTAGCCTCTTTCTTTGTGCTAGCCAAGTAATAAAAGAAGTTTTCGGAATGCAATGTCTGCACCAGATGAGTTTGCCCCAGCTTACCTTAGCATGATCTTCTCCCATCCTTTTATATCCAGCTGTCACTGTGTATCCACCATTACTCCATGCACCATTACAGAATTCCTGACAGAATTTCTCTTTGATCCTGCAAATTCTCCTCCAATGCCAGCTACTATCAGGAGGAGGAATGTACTCCTCCCAATTCCTGTCCTTTATGTAGACAGAATGTACCTATTTTATCCACAGATTGTCAGGTTTGTAAAACAACCAGACCACATATTTCCCAATGCAGGCAATGTCCCAAGTGAAAGTATCTCTGATGCCTAAACCTCCAGCTTCTTTGGGAATGCAGACATCCTCCCATGATACTAATGGGTTTCTCCTCAAGTGTTCAATCTCATCCCATAGATAGTTCCTACAGATAGAATTGATTTTCCTCAAAACAGTTTTTGGTAGGACAAAAATTCGAGCCCAATAGCTGTGCAAGTTGGCCAGCACAGATTGAACCAATGTTAATCTCCCAGCATAACATAACCTGTTTGGAAGTTGTCTCGAGTTCGAATCCTCATATCCCCACCCCCGCAGTATTATCTGCTCCTTTGTACCAAAAAATATTACGAGACACAAGAGTAGATGTTGTGTGAATGTGAGCCGATCGCCGATAGCATTAAGGTAGAGAGGAGAGAGGAGAAAGAAAGATGAGATTTTTCCCCAAATGATGTGCCCTAGCACAGTGCGGCTAGCAAAATCAGTGAACTCTAGTTTCATGTTAATGAAACAAATCTAATCCCGCAAACTACTCCGTATTTTAGCATGCGGTACATTAAAAAGAGTCAATTGCGTTACTCAGTCTAGTTCTGGTCATCTTGGGTTCGGTTATTGCCAAGTTCATACTCAAATTCGTTTGAGATCCATTTAATTCCTTTGATTGAAAATTATTCGGCATTAGAAAGTTGACCAAGTCAATACTCGAAGTTGGAGTCTATCTAGTGACATAGTGAGTAGAACTTGTACTTATCAAGTCTCAACTCATTCAGATCTAGTCCAATTGCAAAATACTCGATGACTCGATCTAATCTGGTTGGTTTTCTTCTTGGATTTTATTGTTTTCACATGTGGTATTATCAACTGTAAAAACAGTTTTAACTGATTATCATTCCCAAGTTTTTGCCAGTTAATGCCTTTGTCGGAAGTCGCTTTCTTTCAATCCAGCAATAGAAAGAAATCTACAAGTCCCTGTGAAACATATTTTAGTCAAAATACTACTCCGTATAATTTGTGTAAAAGTAGACTTGTTTCTATGTTTCACTTTATTTGAGTGTTTATTATGAAGTACGGAGTATACGATTATGCAGTCACTTACTACCATATCTGATTCGCCTCAATAGCCAATTCAACTTCACGAGCTAAATTACTCTCTTAAGATATGGATGTAAGAGTGAGGTAAAATTCCATTTCCGAAGAGCACTTGTAAAGATTTGAACTTGTTACCGCCAAATTACAAGTTCAATGTTAGTTAACATGAGTTTGCGAACTTTACGTTAGAAGCTTGTTGCAATCGATATGCTTAGGCTATGTTTATCAATGGCATTATAGTTCATGGCGCTGCAATATAAAACGATTTTTTTCCATCATTTTTGGCTCATGGCACTTTGGCTATTTATTAGGGGTGCAATGAACTTCCTTGGCACCCCCAATTTTGTAATTCTCTCAAAATATATCAAGATTGGTCTCTATTTACAAAGTATGAAAAAATACAAATGATGGTGTCATTTTTATATTTTTATGAAATTTGTAATATGAAATACTAGTATATAACTTTGAAAACTATACAAAAGAAAAAAACTCTTGGCAAATTATTAGTTGACACTTGGTAAGAATCTATGGATAGATAAACAGCAATGCAAGAAAGAGTGCATGTGCTCTACGGTTTTGTCAGAGTGCCAAGAAAATTCTTGGTGTCCCAGCTTGGCTCTTTTTGTCATTGGGGCACAAGAAGTGCCATGAAACTTCATTTTTTAATAAATATTTCGCACGTATAAAGCACAGTGCAATGAAGTTGCCGATAAATATAGCCTTATCTTTCCACAAAAACACAAAACATCCAAACAAAAAAAAAAAGCATAAGCAAGTGACCAAGAAAATGACTTCAAAAAGCAAATAAAACACACATTTATAGTGATGGTAAAAAAAATCAAATCTCAATATTACCAGAGTCAAATTGCTCATCATCTTGTCTAATATTTACAGCATTCCGCTTTTTACAATCACAGTAAAAAATAGTAACCACCACATAACTCCACATCACTACCCACCCAAGTAAAATCATCAGCCCGATCATGTAACCCACTCTCATCCCCACCGTCCATTTATAACCCCCATTTACCCCAACCCAATCCTGACCGTCCATCACCCCCACCATCTCCCTCCCAATATAATTCGTAACCATCACAATCAAGCCCGACAAAACCCACCCGCTCACCCTCCTCCCCTTCATCAAGCCCGACCCGGTCCATATCGCATCAAACCCGGCCCGCTCCTCTGCCACTGACACCACCAGCCCGACGCTGACCAACGTCATCGCGTAAATCTCCACCGCCGCCACCAGGGCCGACGCCGGGTACCCGACCGCATTTATCGAAGCAGGCAGCACGTACCCCCACACCACCCAAAACACAGCCCCCACCACGCACGTGATCGTGGGCCGGGCCCATCCGGCCCGAATCCCCACCACCACGGCCCGAAACCCGGCCCGCGGACCGAATTTCTTCCTAGACGACGGCGGCGACGACGAAACAGTAATTACCGTAGCAACGAGGGTAAAAAGGGAAAAAACAAAGATGGGTAAAGCATGAAGAACCTTAAAACGGTGAAGTCTGTAGAGATCAAGCTGAGACGTCTCCTTTACGTTACCAGCCTCGATCCAGATATCAACGACACGGAATAACCACTCAAGATGGACGACGTAAGACTTGAGGTGGCGAGGAAGGGAGGAGAGAGAAAGTGAGGTGATTAGGAGTGATAGAGGAAGAGCGCCGAGTGTGTAGATGATGAAGAAAAGCTTTGGATTCTGCAACAAGATTGCTTTAATAGAGTCTAAGAAGATGAATATTAATGGGATCGATTTGTTATTTGCGCCGCCGTGGGTTTCTTCTTGCAGTGACATTTGAGTGGCGGCGGCGGCGGCGGTGACGGTGGTGGTGGTGGTGGAGGGTATTTTTGGAAATATCAATGGATAAAAATGGGATTTGTTTTTTTTTTTTTTTTTTTTTTTGAAGTTATTGATAAAGTGTTTGATCTTTGTGTTAGAAATGAAGACTTGAGTTGAAAATCAAACTCTACTAGTGGAAGATGGGGTGGTGGGGTTATTTTAATTATATTTTATTTGGTTTGCTTTTTGAAGAGTATTGGGGAAGTTTTCTTGCAAAATTTAACTTTTTTTGTTTCCAAATTTGGAGTGAGATTCAAGCTTTTGTGTTGTTCTTTGGACTTGTTGATCTTGAGAATTGCTTGAAAATGTTCCAAGTTATGAGGTTATGATGCTCTAGAGGACCAGCGGAACAAGTTGCGTAATACCGACGTTGAATGAGCGATATAACTCAATTTGGAAATAATGTGGCTAATCTCAAAATGAATAGGACGAGCAGAAATTTGATAAAATTGATTTAGTAACAGGAAAATTAATTTGCTCTGAATCCGTGGTGATATAATCTAGTTAGATATTAGTAAATTTAGCTTGTAATAATAGCAAGATATCATTTCGATGTACATTTTGAAGTCATCACTACTTGAAATTTTCTAGCACAAAACTAAAACAAAAATGAAAGTATTGTTTATACTTCTATCAAATTTCAATTTCATCTTCTAATTCCTTTTCCTCAGCCTGTGTATTTTTTACATTTATTTTTCTCAAATTACAGTAAAAAACAGTAAATACTACATTACTCCACAATACAACCCACCCTAGCAATAAAACTAGCCCAATCATATAAGCAGCTCTCATTTCCAAAGCCCAATCTTGTCCGTCCATAAGCCCAACCATTTCATACCCTATACAATTTGTACCCAACAATATCAAGCCCGACAAAACCCACCCGCAAACCCGCCTTCCTTTCATGAGGTCTAACCCGACCCGTATCACTCCCAACCCGGTCCGTTCCTCCTCAATTGAAACAACCAATGCGAGGCCAAGGACAGCCATGACATATACTTGAACAACCACGTCCACCACCGCGACAACAACCGATGTTGGATACCCGACCACGGTGGTCAACATAGGAAGCACGTGACCATATACTATCCACAAAAAAGAATTGACTATACACGTTAAAACAGGCCACGTCCACTTGGGCCTTAGGACAGTAAAAATCGCCCTAAGAGAAGGACGTTTTATTTTACCCGTTGCATATGCTAATATTATTTCATTATTCTCCCCACGTGCTAATGAAGTAATCGTCACCGTGAAAACCACGGTGACGAGGGAGAACATTAGCACTGGGAGTGCATGGAGAAGCCTAAAGTAGTTGAGTTTGCGAAGCTCATCTTGTGACGTACTCCACACATTTTTTTCCCCTTCTGCCAACGGAACCACACGGCTTAGCCACTCGAGGTGCATCATGTAGGCCTTGAGGCGGCGCGGCGTGGACGAAATGGATAGAGATGTGAGGAGGATAGACAAGGGAAGAGCCGAGCTGACATAGATGGTTAAGAAAATCTTTGGATAGTCTAAGAAGATGATCTTCAAAGAGTCTAGAAAGATTGATATTACGGGAGATATCAACTTCGGAATTAAGGGTAATGATTTCTTCGTGACCCCATTGTTTTCCTCCATTTCAATTGATAATCTCTCTATGTTATTTTTAATTTTTTACGTTTAGTTTCACATATTCAAACTAAGCGTAAAAAATTCAACAAAACAACAATAGCTTGCACAGGTATTTTGCGTAGTTTAATTTGAACATTGAAATTGTTAAATTAAGATTCTTTGCATTTCTATTTTGGAAGTGTAACGAATATGATTATTTATGTGGCTTTTTGACAGCGTTTAAGGGAGAAAGATCATGTGTTGTTGTGTTGGAGGAATTCCTGTTTTAGCCAAATCAAGGTTGGGACGACATAGATCATGGTAATGTTATTCTGTCCAACATTACTAATTACGACGTCACAAATTAAATGGAGTAATTTGTATGAACATTATTTTTCATTCCACTCTGTTTCTAAGAAGTTATTTTAATGTTACAACTCTTAGCACCAAGATTATATATATGAAGCAATAATAATCACTTCTATCTCTCAATAACCTTGAAGATCCAATTATATATGGGCTTGTATGTTGTCATATAATGGGCTAAACTTTAATGGACAAAACAATATTCGAGTGACAAATTAAAAAGCCATATACTATACGAGTAGTATAAGAAGTGGTTTCGTTTGATTAAATGCTCTACACAAAATAGATCATGCATTAGATAGTTTGTAATTAAGACGATAATTTTGTATCTTCTATTACCCTTTCCTCTTAACCAAGTTCGGGTATGGCTCGCAAAGCTTGAGCTTGTTCTCATGTTCGCATTGGCCAAGTCAAACTCAGGTACTTAACCAGGAAAGTTGTGGTTAGTCATTACACGAGACCCTCGAGGGCCCTAATTAACTTTAAATAACCTCCGACTGCCAATAATTATGCGAAGTACATAAGTAATTAACATTAGATTATGTTGTATAGTAAGTTGGTGAAACGTGCAAGATTTGTTAGCTACGTAGTATACATACGTACAAATGGGATTGGAAAACCAGCGTGTCACACGAGAGATGCATAATTAGCTCAAGTCAAACACTCTAAATCATGGAACGTGGTGATCATTTGTTAAAACAAATCATTTTGCATCTTCCATTGCCTTTCCTTGAATTTGATCAGCTTTCACCTACCGTTTTTTTTATATTTTTGTGCCATGTGATGATGATCGGGATCCTCACAAGCACGACATATGCCACATCGAATATTACATACTCCTTCCGTTTCTTAAAAGATTAACTCATCGATTATTATTGTCGTTACCCTATAAATAGGATTAGCATGTCCAAAGAGATTATACCAAAAAAGTAAATCTCATTTGACAAAAACCAGAACAAGAAAATAACACATATAGTACTCCGTACGATTTATTATGGCTACCCCAGATATTATGGGTACCCCAAATGGGCTAGGAAATACAGAAGGAGAGGCCACCCTTGCGGGCCCTGTGAGGTTTCCTTCAGTAGTGGCCTTGAAACATGGTGTTACCGGTCATTTTTTAGGCGTTATAACTCAGGGTGACTACACTGGTCAGCTGGCGTACCATTCAAGTAACAACCCACAGAACCCCCAGTCTCAATTTGACGTCCACTTTCCGACCACCGAGCCGGGGATTTCTAATGGAGATATGCACTTTCGAAGCCGATTTAATAACAAATATGTTACCAGGTATTATTATTACCTCCTTACCATTTCTTAGTTTGATGAAGATGTGTTATTAAACTTAATTACATAGATATGGAGTACTCGCTAACATATCTGACCAATTGCTAGAATCGAATATGTATACTATCATTGTTAATGTGACATATTTTATAGCACGAGACAATGTTCCTTATATATATGACGTTTTTGTCACAGGGGACGGGGCGAGTTTGCTGCAGTGAGAGCAACGGCTGATGTACGTGGCAGCGAATACAATACCCAAGAGTGCACGGTGTTTAGGGCGTATACAATGGCATCATCTAAGATTGCTCTTTATTACATGGGAAACTTGTACTATCTTGGCGAATCAGGAGGCGAAGAAGATAGTTCAGACGATAACATGTTCTTGTGCACACGTTCGTCTTCTCCTGCTTCTCCACCTCGTAGTGAGATGGAGGCAGTCGAAGTGATCGTAAACCTCAAGCTACCCAAAGTGATCTGCTTCAAGTGCGACAACGGAAACTTCCTTCAAGCTCAACAACAAGATGAACAAGTATTCAACGTTTTCAATTGCACTGACTTAGCTCAACCAAGAACTATGTACGAGACCTTCCCAACCTCGAGAAACAACTACTTCCGCATCAAATCTTACTTCTACGACAAGTTTCTCCGTCGTGGGGACGGAAACTGGATCTTATCCGACTCCTCTGACGAGTCGGAAAATGGTGACTTGAACACCTTATTTGAGGTGCTCAAGTCACCTCAAGACAATGCTGTCTTATTACTTAACCAAGGCAATGACTTGCTTTGCGCAAGGGTCCCCGAGGGGGACCTTCTGGATGCGGGCACGGGCAATACCCGGCCCGCACCACCCGAGGCCAACCTCGAGGTAGCCGAGCCCGTGGTTAGTAGGACCATTATAGTCCTTCCCGATGACTTTCGTATGGGAGAAGCTACTGTCTTTAACCATGAGTTAATCGAAATGGACCGTAAAATTGCATCAAACCCTGACAATGTGACACGAATGGTGACCATGGAGTTAAGTTATACGAAAGGTCGTTCGGGTAATTGGGACAATGCGGAAAGCATAAAATGGGGTGGCGAGGCCGAGTTTAGGAGCGACGTTCCACAAATCGTCTCCGACTCGGAAGTCGGAATCGAGGGGGTTCGTGAAGGGCTGTATCGGTGGGGAACATATACGCGAGAAGTAGGCCAGAGGTCGATTTTTCGCCTAGTGGTGGTGCCACCAAAGACGGAGATACATGTAACAGTGGTTGGGAAAAAGGCTAGTTGTAAGGTGCCATTCTCTTATCTTCAGACCGACGTACTTGCTTACGGTCCGAACCGGGTTTATAAAAAAGACGACGGTCTTTACTCTGGTATTTGTACCTACGGTTTCGATATCAAGGAGGAATCCAAGTCGATCGGCTAGCTAGGCTTCTCCGTTGTATGTATCTTTTACATGGAAATTTGTTGTACTCTTTGGTTGTGTATGGTGTACTTTTAATGAGTATAATAATATAATTTAGTCGATCGGCTAGGCTTCTCCTAGTATTTTTGTAAGCATATACAAGTTCACATGAAGTCTTATAGCAATAAATTCATGCCGAAGGAGCGAACCTTTAAAACATATTTTCTCTTTTTTTTTCACGGTAAATTTCCAAGTAATGGTTAATTGGAAAAATGCATGAATTTCCACAAAGAAACCTATTATTAGTGTTAACCCTCCCCGGTCTTAAATTCTATGTAATGTTTGTGTTGTTGGACCAGGAGAACGGACTTGTAGGAGCAGGTTTTGGAGAAGACAAGCCACAAGCCTGGTGATAGGAGGAGTAGTCCCATTAATTTATAAACCAATTTTTTCAACTTATTTTTAGCAATGTAGACAATGCTTTGCGAACACAATTGAGAAACTTCAACAATCTCCCCCTTTTTCACACGTGTGTGGTTGCAATTACTCTCCCCTTTGACCGGTGCACACTGCCCCTCTGCATCATGAATGATGATATATATGTTATTGTTGATTAGTGCCTCTCCTCGCCATGAATGACCGGTGCTACTCCACAGCATGACTAAGTCTGTCAAGGCTGGCACATCACCACATCGCACTAGGGTTGCTTTAAGTAGATCCGTCGGCTCTAATACTATTTGTTGGACCAGTGCAACAGGCTTGTAGAAGCAAGTTTGAAAAGACAAGCAACAAACCCGATAATGTTCCATTTGGCCTAAAACTAATTGGTGATAAGAGGAGTAGTCCACTAGCTATCTTATAAACTAATCTCTTCAACTTACTTTTACCAATGTGCGACAATTCTTTATATACACATTAGGAAAACCCCCAACACACAATTGTTTCTAATCGAAACAAATAATAATGTAAGGTTCTTTCTTTCCAATTGTTAAAAAAAAAAGGTGTATATAATATTATAATCAGAACTCATGATGGACAACCGGACAAGTACAGTATCAGCAGTACAGCTATACAATGAACTCTTCGCCAAATAATTTGCGACTCTTATCATAATATTCATCATATCCGATCCACATAAATCACAAGTTGAAGGAAAATGTTTGTGATGATTGTATATTCCGTATTAATGTTTATGAACTATTTAGTACGGAGTAATAAATTGTTTACCGACCATTCCAACTATCAAGTTATCAATCGCATTCTCGACGACGTGTGCTAACTTCAGTCTTGGCCTTCACAACAACCTTAGCTTCCAATATTAATCATAGGCAAATAATATTTCATCGGATTTGTCAATAGTATTCTTAGCTTCAAAAATGACTTCTTTTATCTCCTTCATTGTAGCAGAAGTATTATTATTGTTCTCCTGCTTCGCACCTGACTGCTTATCGTACACCTTCGTCGATGAGAACACTATCAGGTTGAAATCACAAGCTCTTGGTTATGATGGTGATGATCATGGCTTTCTTGATGATGATTCCTCCTCCTTTGCCAATATTATTAGAAGGTTTTTCTTTTCCTCTGTCTCTCTCTGTGAATGATGATCTTAATTCGGAACAGTAGGGTGACGCTGATAGAGGATGAATATAGACTATAGAGTGAATACGGAGTATGTAATTTATTATGTATTTTGTACCTACAAAGTACATTGTATTAACCATTAGGTTAAGGGTGATGCACTTGCTTATGCTATGTACTATAAATACCCAACATATTTTCAATAATAGACAAGTCGATTATTAGAGTATTATCATCTTACAGACGCTATCTCATTTTTTTCGTTATATGTTTGATAATGTCTCTTTGTATTTGAAAGGCCTCCGATTGAAGCCATTTATCAGTTCGGAGATTCAATTTCCGACACCGGAAACATACCAACTACAAGTTGTGGCAGATTTCCTTATGGAGTGTCTTACTTTGACGAGCCAACGGGACGTTGTAGCGATGGACTTCTCATCATTGATCACATAGGTTAGAGTTAATTAATAAGCATACAATAAGTACAATCATGTGTTTTATATGTAGTTAATTTGCCTTTAACATCCATTTTCATTTGCCAATTTGTTATCACAAATTCTAATGTAAGTTACGTGTGTTACTTTTATAATGTGACTTAATTTACGGTAGCATTTGAAAGTTCTTTCCAAGAACATCTGCATTCGGAATGCATATGAACTATAGTCAATATCTATATAAAAAAAAGTAGCTTAAAAGACGGACTCACTTGATTAATTCTTAACCTTTGTGTCGTGCACATAGAGTACGAGTAAGAAAAGATAAGAGAAACATTTAAACAATATAAAACACATGAGGAGTGGGTAAAGTGATGTAGGATGGACTATTTTAAGAGCTAAAAATGACTCAATAATTGAACAGTAAAGTATTTACTAAAACCGTCCATACAAAAAGGATACATAATTATTATCAAAAAAAAAAAAGGATACATAATTGATCGAATGAGAGGGAGTAATGCAATGTATTGACAGAGGGAGTAATGTATTGATACATGAAGTAGGTTAATTAGTTAATTTGTCTTTTCGTTTGTTCCACATGCAGCTAGCTTTGCAGGGTTGCCATTTCTGGACGCATATCTAAATAAAGAAGGCAACTTTAGTCATGGTGTTGACTTTGCTGTTATGGCTGCAACTGCTCTTGACGTCACTCATTTAAGTGACAAATATAATCTATCAGCAGATCTTCCCTATTCTTTACCTGTGCAGCTGGCTTGGTTTAAATCCTACCTCAATTTCAATTTTCCGGACGCATCAGGTAACATAAAATTCGCCACTCTTTTCCTACACGATGTTTGGATATTTTCGAGTAAAAGAGAGTAAAACAACATGGAGAAGTTTTCTATAAAATTGCTCATTAAATCACATGCATAAAATCAACGCCTTTAAATAGGCCGGCAATACAAGACGACACAATAAATTAATACTAAACCCTAATAGGCACTAAGCCCACGACTACACTAAGTCAGTACCTACATACCACCTATGACTAATATTTTTGGATCATAATCCAACGTACAAGACCATCTCACGATAATTTATCTAGTTGCAGAATTAAGTTGGCCTCAGCTTCTTCTCAGATCGTCAAGCAAAGCTCTCAAAGGCGCTCATCATGATGGGAGAATTCGGAGGCAACGACTATAACTCGGCTTTTCTCCAGGGGAAAACATTACCAGAAATATATCGAATGGTGCCGGATGTTGTTCAACAAATAATAAGTGCTACAGAGGTTAATATATAATCATCTAGTTTGATTTACTAAATGTCTTTAAAATGTTAGTTTAAACGTATTGCTTACGTTTTCATGTAGGAAGTCATCAATCTTGGAGCAACACGAATTGCAATTCCGGGAAACTTTCCTTCGGGTTGCATGACAATTTATCTTGCCAATTACAAAACAAACGACACCTCAAAATATGATGAGCTCAAATGCCTAAAATACTTGAATGATTTTGCAAAATCCCACAATGATCAACTACAACTAGCGATCATCGGTCTTCAAATACGTTACCCAAATGTCGCAATTGTCTACATAGACTACTACGGAGCCATGAGAGACGCCCTTCGGAATGCTGATTCACTCGGTTAGTTCACAAATCCCTGCATTTGTTGGGCAGGCTAGTCTTCAAGTTGGGTTCTTACATGCTAACAACTGACTGACTGATATAACCGAATTTTGAACTGTGGGCTTTGATACTGAAGTAATGTACAAGGCTTGTTGTGGTCAGGGCGAAAACGAGTACAATTTTGATAGGCTATCTTGCGGGGAGGATGGAGTCCCGTTTTGTGAAGATCCTCGAAAGCGTGTGAGTTGGGATGGAATTCATTGGCTGTTGAGGAATGCTATACCTGACACCGTTTCATACGAGACTTTGACGAACTTCTTGAATTTGTTGTAAAGCTACCCACCTTTGTAGAATTTAGAGGGGAGGAAAATACGAGAGTAAACTATGGAGAAGTTTACTGGTAAAACTTGCTCATAAAACCTTCTCAATTAATCTCAATACAATGAGGCCTCTTATATAGGCAATACACTTATC
>JBBYHQ010000022.1:4404243-4434168 GCA_038382645.1 Spergularia azorica
ACCGAGGACCGGACCGATTGAGTCCGGGTCGGTCCGGGTCCGGGTCGGTCCGGGTCCGGGTCGGTCCGGGTCTTTTTGCGGTCCAGGCTAGTTTATGAACAGCCCTAATGATATGTAACGAGGACTTCACATATTCGGATATTCCCCATTATTGTCATTCATTCAATACAAAGAATCAGTGCATATTCCTCATAGAAATCGTAAGGGTGAAAAAGTTGCCAATCTAGACTGAGTTTTGATATACTCACAGAAGTTACAAGTTCAATCCATATATGTTCAGAACACTCACTATTGACAAATGGGAAGCTTCTATTTCGGGAATAAACCGAGAATTGCATTCCAATATCCACTCAACTGAAATAAGGATAGGGCTAAAGTGAGTAAATGTTGAAGGTCGAAATCAGAAACTTGTTCTCATTTAAAGAATACGGAGTAGACTATAAGCTGCAAAATAGAACATTATGAAATAGAAAGAGACGTACCTGGCCCAAGATACCCTTTCCTATGTGACCTTCAATGACAAGACCAGCTGTAAGACCGATCATTGCCCAAGCTCCATTAATCGCTTCAATCTGGCGTCTACGCTGCAGTCACAACATTCATCAATCAGGTCCACATGAAAGTAGAGCAATAAATGTTACAGGTAATAACCAATGAAGATGAGTGCAGTTAGACACCCATCTTGACTAATGGGTGATATGGGTCAGAAGTGCACTTTTGACCACCCAGAACGAGCCAGGATTGTATATTTCTGTGACACTCTCGAACTAAGTTCTGAAGGCAGCGTGAAGTACTTGAGCAGATCAAAGCCGGAAGCTCGAGCAGATCATTCTAGTATCCATGGGAACCAAGGAGTCTGATTCCTGCCTACAACACCATTACATGTATATAACTGCCTGCGGGCGTCAGGGTTTAGATCATAATTCCCCTTCACCCTTAACCCAGTGCCAACGGATATCACAGAAGACACACCTCCAACAGCAATTGACAAACTTGCAAAGCCTAGACCGTCATCCTAATTTCTAAGAAATAAAACACATAATAGAGTGATCAACCAATGCAATGTCTTCTAATTGCGTAAATGATGTCTACCTAGATAATCAGATTCACATATGGTTGAGCGTACTTCAAAAATGAAACAGAGATCTATAAAAATTCTCTAAGAGGGATGCATCGTCTCTTCTCGTATCCAAACCACTACTAGATATTTGGTTTGACAACTGAGCAGTCTGAACTCAGAAACACCAATCAGAGTTCAAAAAAGCTCAAATCTATTTTACAGTACCTATTATCAGATGGGTTTGGCCGTTTGGGCATTTCCAGTGTCATAAAAGCCTCTTATATATAGGGTTCATTGTGCCATAAACATCCCAGATCAGGTGTAGTTTGAAGGTACCCAATTTCAGAAATGCACGATGAGTCGAGGATAGGATAGTTCAAATTAGACCCCCTAGTCACATACTTGAGTCACATACGAGTAGTTCAAATTTTGCTCCACTTTCTGCTGGTACCTTACTGCGATTTCTACAACTTTCTAGCACAGGGAAATTTTAATTCAGTTTAAATGAAGGTTTAAACAGACCCGAATAAAATCAGTGAATTTTTGGTCTGAAGGGAAGTTTAGATCTTGTGGGTTTTCGCAGAACATCTAGCGACTAGTGTTTAGAAGCGGAAGTCGACTTAGCACGCAACCAAAAAGGATGGAGATGATACTGAAGCATGGACAATAAGGTAACTTGTCCTACCTACCATTACTCATCAGCACACAGGCAATGGCAGATTATCCCCATCGTATTGACACAGGAGTTATAGTTAAAGAGGCCTACTGCAAATTGAGAAAATGGTAATGATAAAGCTCCTCCAGAATAGCATCTCATCCTTTCCATCACAAAC
This sequence comes from Spergularia azorica, assembly GCA_038382645.1. Taxonomy (NCBI): domain Eukaryota; kingdom Viridiplantae; phylum Streptophyta; class Magnoliopsida; order Caryophyllales; family Caryophyllaceae; genus Spergularia; species Spergularia azorica. Next base: position 4,406,137 of record JBBYHQ010000022.1, read on the forward strand.
AAGACACAGAAAACTGCACACAAGAATTGAGATGTAAAAGAAATGACTAGACTTTCCACAAGACTTGGGTTCAAGTTCCCCTCCCTCTATCCTGGTCTCCTGGATCACCTTTCTCACTCCTCCAAAACTCCAAAAGTGCACTTCTTAACAACAAAAGAATGTTATCCATTCAGGAGTTTTTAACAGTAAATGAGAGATCCAAAATTATCGACGTAAAAAATCTAACAGTTCAGAGCAATGTGATCAATTTTCGATCAGGCAATTGCAAGCTCGCAGCCATATACCAAATCCAGCACATTCCAGAAACACCTCTACAACCATTGATTCTAGATCCCACCACAACGATTTTCAACAAAACTGTACCTCTTCTACCCTCCAATTTAATACCTTCACAAGGATACCAAACCATCAAACCTTAAACGTCCATTATTTTTTATTACGGAATCTAACACATAAGTTTATCATCCCACTCAACTTTAGATACTCCACCGCAGCACTGTGCCCATATATGTGAGTTGTACACTTGTACTTGTACTTCAACAGGGGGGGCGGGGTGTACCAATTCTCTTGTGCTACTGCCACATTGCCAATAGCATTGGAAAGAAGGTTCTCGAATTTTCCTACTATCTGATCAGTCTACAAAAAAAAAAAAAAAAACTTGCGTGTCTTTATCTGATCACAATATTACACTGAATGGATAGATGATAAAGGGGGGCCATGTCCAAGCACCTAGGTGGCAGCTGCGGAGAGGATCATGCACGGTTACGTATAAGGCGTATCACTTTCTGATTTCATAAACTGAAATTAATGGCTTTAAACATATGAGGTCTCTAAGTGACAGAGTACACGAGTTTTAGTTGGTCTACAAGTGAGCGTGTAATTCATTGAGCCAACTCCAATCACCTATGACAACTGTCTACATAGGTTGCTCCAAGCTTAATTCAACACACCCTGAATGTGATAGTTCAAGGCCTTCAAGCTCTATGGTGTGCATGGAAGAAAGACCAAATATGCTGAAAGATTCTTAGAACATGCAGTCTCATAGTCGTTCGATATTCCTACTTTTTAGTATAACCAGTTTAATTAAGCATCCCATGCACACATGTGACCAGTACCAGTGACACCAAAATCAAATACAAGACTAACATGATTCACAAACCTCGAATTTCTCTTTGGCCTTTATTTCTTCCATTTGCTTGGCAGCTAATTTCTTGGCCTCCAAAGGGTCAACCATATTTACTTCTTTGCTAGATCTTCGCTTTGCTGGCGAGACCTGTACAGCAAAAGGAACAATTACAAAAGTAGATAGACAGGATTGCCTAGACCATCTCATCTACGGGAGAACGAAGAGACAAAGAGGTTCAGCAGCATTGGTTTTTCTCTTGGCAATCATATGGTGTATTGGACTACAAAAGAACCAATGTTTTTGTAGATGTGTGTGTGTGTGTGTGTATTAATTTGAGTATGTACACAGTCCTTCAATATCAAGAAACAAAGGCAAACCTGATGAAATACTAACCAACTATATTTTAATTATTCAAGCATATTCCTTATGCATACATTAGCAGTGGCTCGCAAGCGAAGTGCATGACGCCTGGTTGTATGAGTGAACAATCTTGAATGCTGGGGCCCCATCAAATGCCATCTGAAACAGGGAGCAGTCTATCAGACATATAACCTTTTTATGAAGTACAATATTCCTTGGTTTAATCAGTACATTCATTCATATAAAAGGTACATAGTGTCATAAACCATAAGATAGAAGTAACTACTAGAGAAGAATGGTGAAAGCAAGATAGCACAGACATTCCCCCGGAAAACTGCTAGCATACCATTAACTTCCAATTAATATCAAGAAAGCACGATTCATGACTACTTTTTCCCAAGACGCCTTTTCCTTGAGTTTCAAATATTAATTTTAAAGGAATACAGTCCCCTTAAGGTGGCAGCAAGATTGAAGAATTATCAAGCATCTAAAGCATTCTCCCACAGCACACATACCATAATATCCTAATTTCTATCAGCTCAGCATGACAAAGGGGCAGAGGAGAAGCTAAAGTCCATCGCTGGTAGAAAAGGGACAGACAGGTCGTGCTGTTTCTTCAATTGTGCATATTAAATTGCATTGCTTACATCGAAAACAGCACTATTGGATGGTGCGAGGTTCTTAATCCTTCTTTCAGAAAAAATGCTATGTTTTCAAATATACAGCCACTGGCCTTTTTGTTGTTTGTCAATCAACAATTATCAGTGTAATTGCTACCTAGCTTATATTTGGCTTATGCATCAGTAAAAGCCTCCACAGTTTGCGCTGTACCTGAATACCAGGTTAATGACTCTGCCAACAAAGTTGTCAGTTCCTACGAAGACTACTTCAGAAGAATTGGCAAAAGGTACTATGAATTCTGATACAATTTTGTAGCTCATGCTCAGTGCAGCATAGCAAATGCACCACATGGCCTAAACACGCATCGTATCTCTTTCTATCCATCATGTTAATCAGAGTGACATTTTATGGTCATGATTAACAGTTACAAGTCAGGTCCCTGATCTCTATCAAGGATTATTAGCTCAACAATTACAACTAATAATTACTCAATTTTGATACTTAATTACAAAGACCACAACTTTTCCTCTCCTTCAAAATTGCATCCAAATACAAATGTAACACAAATCACTCCTTTCATTTCCTTGGATTCTCTTATGGCTAGGTTTAAATTCCTCTCGCATATTCAAACGAAACGTTAACAATACAAAATAACGGAGGGAGGGAGTAGAGCCCAATCTACATGACTTAGTAAACAAAGTAATAACCTTTATCATTATTTTTACCAAAAGATCAAAACTTTGAAGAACTTCAAATTCAGCAGATAAAACCCATCAAAACCCCCCCAAAACAAAAATCCATAATCAGGGTATCAATGAATTTCATCCCAATTACCCAATATTTAATCATATCGATCATCAAACATCTAAAATTTACAAGAAACACAAACACCCAGATAAAATAAACAAGATTATCATGAGTTTTGATGAGGACTTACTCAAGAGGAGAAGTTGAGTGTTTGGTAAGGAATGATTGGCGGGGGTTGGATATTATGCAGCCAGAGACATGTATCAGTGAAGCTGCCATTTCCAATTATTATCAAGCTATAATCTTCAAATCCTCTCTGTTGAAAAAAAAAAATGAATTTTGAAGTAAAATAAAATGCCTAAAAATGGATGAAAGTTGTGGACGTTTGAAAGTTGTGGACGTTCTTGATCCTCCAAACTTTCGTCCAACGGTATATGGAATTGGTCAATAGGACTACGGGAGCGATGCTCAGGCACACATTATCAACATTATCCACCAAATACAATTTGATTATAGTCTACGCCTAATAGTCCGGTCTAATGGTTGTAGTGTTATTGCTCGGGTTAAGAGTAAAGTTACTACTCGGTAGTTAGGACTCACACTCAAACTTGTGTTGGACTTGTGAATTTTATTTTATTGTCATGACCTTGAGTTTAATGTCGTAGAGTCGTAACCACTGACTTGTGTTGTTCACTTGTTTGTGTGGCATTATCGGTCAATTGTGTTAGCCACCCAACTTCAAGTTTAGAATATCTTGAGTTTGGTTATTGTTAAGTTCATAAGTTTACTCAATTTGTAATCAAGTCTAGAGCATTCATTGTTTCCGTGTATTGAAATTTATTTGGCACTTAATAAAATTGTACTATGTATTGAATGTTGGGTGGAATACTCAATAATGCAGTTTATCCAGTGAGTACAACTTGTACTTATCAAGTCTCAAGCTCTCAACTTATTCAGATCTAGTCCAAGTGCAAATAATCCATGACTAGATCTAATCTGGTTGGTTTTTCTTGGAATATGAGTATTCCTTTTTTACATGTTGTATTATCAAACTGCAAAAACAGATTTACCTGTTAATGCCTTTGTCATAAGTCGCTTTCTTTTAATTCTGTAATAGAAAGAAATCTACAAGTACTCGTGAAACATATTTCCAGTCAAAAACTACTACTTGTTTGTATAATTGTATGTTTCACTTTCATGGATAGTACTCCGTATTAATTAACGACCTACTATTGGATTTGATTCGCCTCGAGAACCAATTCCACTTCTCGAGCTAGATTCTGGAAAGAAATGGAGAAAAGAGTGAAGTATAAATTCATTTCCTAAGAACACTTGGATTTAAATTTGTCACCACCAAGTTACGGGTTCAATTTAATTAACACGAGTTTGCGAACTCTACATTAGAAAGCTTGATGAATCGATGTGCTTGTCATTCCTTGAAAACGCAAAACATCCAAACAAACAAAAGCAAAAGAAAGTGACCAAGAACAAGACTTCCAAACAGAAGTTAAAACAAATCAAATCTCAATATTACTCGAGTCCAATTGCTGATCATCTTGTCTAATATTTACAGCATTCCGCTTTTTACAATCACAGTAAAAAATAGTAACCACCACATAACTCCACATCACTACCCACCCAAGTAAAATCATCAGCCCGATCATGTAGCCCACTCTCATCCCCACCGTCCATTTAAAACCCCCATTTACCCCTACCCAATCTTGACCGTCCATCACCCCCACCATCTCCCTCCCAATAAAATTCGTAACCATCACTATCAAACCCGACAAAACCCACCCGCTGACCCTCCTCCCCTTCATCAAGCCCGACCCGGTCCATATCGCATCAAAACCGGCCCGCTCCTCTGCCACTGACACCACGAGCCCGACGCTGACCAACGTCATCGCGTAAACCTCCACCACCGCCGCCACAACCGCCACCAGGGCCGACGCCGGGTACCCGACCGCAGATATTGAAGCAGGCAGCACGAGACCCCACACCACCCAAAACACAGCACCCACCACGCACGTGACCGTCGGTCGGGCCCATCCAGCCCGAATCCCCACCACCACGGCCCGTGGACTGAATTTCTTCCTAGATGAAACAGTAATTACCGTAGCAACGAGGGTAAAAAGTGAAAAAACGAAGATGGGTAAAGCATGAAGAACCTTAAAAAGGTGAAGTCTGTGGAGATCGAGCTGAGACGTCTCCTTTACGTTACCAGCCTCGATCCAGATATCGACGACGCGGAAGAGCCACTCAAGATGGACGATGTAAGACTTGAGGTGGCGAGGAACGGAGGAGAGAGAAAGTGAGGTGATTAGGAGTGATAAAGGAAGAGCACCGAGGGTGTAGATGATGAAGAAAAGCTTTGGATTCTGCAAGAAGATTGCCTTAATGGAGTCTAAGAAGATGAATACTAATGTTGATAAACATCTTGGGATTAATAGGATCGATTTGTTATTTGCTCCGCCGTGGTTTTCTTCTTGCATTGACATTTGACTGCCGGCTGCGGTGGCGGTGGCGGCGGCGGGTGGTGGTGGGTATTTTTAGAAATAATTATGGATAAAATGGGGGTTTTTTTTTTTTTTGAAGCTATTAGAATTGATAATGTCTTGATCATGTGTCTCTTTATGTTATTACTATTAGTCATGAAGACTTGAGTTGAAATTGTAGTGGATGATGTGGTGGGGTTATAATTTTATTTGTTTGTTTGCTTTTTGAAGTGAGAGTATTGGGGAAGTTTTCTTGCAAATTTAACTTTTGTTGTTTCCAAAATTGGAGTGAGATTCAAGCTTTTGTGTTGCTTAATGAGACTTGTTATTACTTGCAAAGTTAACTTCTTGTTCTTAAGAAATGCTTGAAAAGTTTCTTAATTTATGATGCTTGAAAATCCTCCTTAGTTATGGACTTACATGCTCTAGCTGACCAACGGAAATAAGTTGTGTAATGCCAATGAGAGATATTTCTCAATCCGGAAATAATGTGGCTAATCTCGAAATGAATAGGAGGAGCATCAATTTGATAAAATTGAATTAGTGCCTGTAGAATTAATATGCTCTGAATTAGTGGTAATATAATCTAGTTAGATATTAGTAAAATTAGCTTTGTTATATTATTACCAAGATATCATTTCGATGCTAGACATTTTGAAGTCATCACTACTTGAAAATCTCTAGCATAAAACAAAAACAAAAACGAAAGCATTATTATTATTATTATTATTATTATTATTATTATTATTTAAATTTCAAATTCGTCTCCTAATTCATTTTCCTCAGCCTGTGTATTTTTTACATTTATTTTTCTCAAGTTACAGTAAAAAACAGTAAATACTACATTACTCCACAATACAACCCACCCTAGCAGTAAAACAAGCCCAATCATATAAGCAGCCCTCATTTCTGAAGCCCAATAGTGTCCGTCCATGAGCCCAACCATTTCATACCCTATACAATTTGTACCCAACAATATCAAGCCCGACAAAATCCACCCGCAAACCCGCCTTCCTTTCATGAGGTCTGACCCGGCCCGTATCACTTCCAACCCGGTCCGTTCCTCCTCGATTGAAACCACCAATGCGAGGCTAAGGATAGCCATGACGTACACTTGAACAACCACGTCTACCACTGTCACAACCATCGATATTGGATACCGGACCACGGTGGTCAACATAGGAAGCACGTGACCATATACTATCCACAAAAAAGAATTGACTATACACGTTAAAACAGGCCACGTCCACTTGGGCCTTAGGACAGTAAAAATCGCCCTAAGAGAAGGACGTTTTATTTTACCCGTTGCATATGCTAATATTATTTCATTATTCTCCCCACGTGCTAATGAAGTAATCGTCACCGTGAAAACCACGGTGACGAGGGAGAACATTAGCACTGGGAGTGCATGGAGAAGCCTAAAGTAGTTGAGTTTGCCAAGCTCATCTTGTGACGTACTCCGCACATTTCTTTCCCCTGCTCCCAACGGAACCACGCGGCTTAGCCACTCGAGGTGCATCATGTAGGCCTTGTGGCGGCGCGGCGTGGACGAAATGGATAAAGATGTGAGGATGATAGACAAGGGAAGAGCCGAGCTGACATAGATGGTTAAGAAAAGCTTTGGATAGTCTAAGAAGATGATCTTCAAAGAGTCTAGGAAGATTGATATTAATGGAGATAACAACTTTGGGATTAAGGGTAATGATTTTTTCATCACCCCATAGTTTTCTTCCATTTCAATCGATAAATTCTCTATATCTTATCAATTCTTTTCGTTTGATTTGAAATTTTCAATCTTTCTCACATATTTATTTATTTGAATTGAATGTAAAAAATTTAACCAAATGATAGATATTGTAGTTTGAACTTGAAAATTGTTAAATAAGGCTTGTTTTTCTATTGTGAGAGTGTAACGAACACTTATGTGGCTTTCTGACAGCGTTAAGAAATAAATATTATGTGTTGTTTTGTTGTCGCACTTCCTCAATTAGCCATGTTCAAGGTTGGAAGGACTTGAATCCTGCTAATCTCAATCCGGCAAACTGAAGTAGTTTAATTTGTATGACGATGACATTATCCTTCAATCCACCCTGTTTATTTATAAGATATTAATTAATTAAAAGTTATTAGCTCTTAACACCAAGATTATGAAGAATCTAACTTTCTTGAAGCATGATAATAGGGAAAAGTTTTTTTCTATTTATCGTACACAACGACCTATTTATAGAAGACCACGCATAGAAATACACTTGGCACTTGCTAATAAAGAAAGCTATATCCATATTATGATAATTATTGCTTGGTAATACAATGTGTCAGGCAGTGGCGGCTATTAGCCTGGGCGACATGGGCCGTCGCCCAAGGCCCCCAAATAGATAATTAAGGAGTTTAACATGCAACATTATTCACGTAACATAAGTTGCCTCGGTGATATTACAATGGTAGATTGTTCCAAGTTGCTTGGGATCAAACCTTGACATCCACTTTTCTCGCTTTTTGGGTATCTTGGACTTTTTCAATATAGAAATGTAATACTAATTATCAATTTTTAACTTTGTTAGGAAGAAAATATCATATTTTCACTAATTAAATCGAAAAATGTTAATTCACAATTCATATGCTTATAACACATCGGGGCCCCAAAAAAACTTTCGTCCAGGGTCCCCCAAAATCTCCTAGTCGGCCCTGGTGCAAAATACATCACAGGTGATATAAACAATTTTCCTATACCGTCCGATCATCAGTCGATCTTCCCGCCAAGTAAGTCGGTGGTATCCTATATGGGGTCCCTAGGCCCAGGCCTAGCTCGACCGGGCCTGATGTTAAGATTTAAAGAGTCATTATGTTTTCTTATTTGAGAGGCGGCATTCTCCTCATTTTGCAAGAGTTAAGCTCTTATATATTTGCTAGTTTACTATCCACTTATAACGAGGATCAAGGTTAGCCTAGTGGTTAGGAACTCAACCTGTCTGGGGGATGTCTCGAGTTCAAATCCTCATACCCCCACCCCCGCAACGCTCCTTTGTACCAAAAAAAAAAAAAATAAAAAAATAAAAAAAAAATAACTATCTGGTTATAACAGATTTGTGTGGAGAGGAGCATATGAGCATCCTACACTAGCACACATTGGAGCGCAGCCCTTCTTCCTTCTGTAACAGAATTTGTAACTAAATTCAGTTACAAGTGCCAGCGAGGATAGGCGGTTATTTCCATTTTATTATAAGCCTATATATGTTACGACTATAAATACATCAAATGTAATTCATTACAATCTAATGAAATCAGTTCCATTTTCTCTTATCTTCCTCTTTACTCTTCACGTGATTTTCTCCGCTTTAAATGATGTGAGAACATACAAAAGTTATCTCGGATTTCGATCCGTAATCAAGGAGCTAAACCTGACCCGTTGTTTATTTATCTGTCTTGGTTGTATTATTTGTGGTAGTTTCTTAGATCTACCTTATTGTAAGTGCCGTTTGGCTATTTACCAATGAGATTTGATCGTTCCCGTAAAAAAAAAAAAGATTACCACACTTTGAGGTATTCTTCAATTTGCATAATCAGAGGGTCAGATACAATAGCTGTATGCACCAATGAACGCAAGAAGTCTTTGCCCTATGATTTTTGGACTCGTTATCATATCCGATCCATATAATTCACAAGATATTGTCAGCTACTCCGTATATGTGTACTACACATATATGCAAAACGTGACCATCACATAATAATGTTTATGAACTATATCATAAATATTTTACCGACCATTTCAAGTTTCAAGTTATCAGTCGCAATCTCGACGATGACGTGTGCTAAGTTCAGTCTCAGCTTTCACAACAAGCTTCCAATATTAATCATAAGCAAATAAAACGAGGCCAATAATTAATAATAATGAAGATTTCTATATTTCATCAAATTTGTCAATAATATTCTTCAACAATGGCTTCCTTTATCTTCTTCTTATTGTTCTCCTGCTTCGCACCCGTCTACTTATCGTACACCTTCGTCAATGAGAACCCTATCAGATTGAAATCACAAGCTCGTGGCTTTCTTGATGACGATGATTCCTCTTTTGCCAACTTTATTATGAGGTTTTTTTTTTCTTCTTCTTCATATCTCTCTGTGAATAATTATTTCAATTGGAAATAATAGTGACGCTATCTCATTTTTCGTTATATATATATGTTTGACAATGTCGCTTTTCTAAAGTAGAGTATCAATTTTTCTTTGTATTTAAAAGGCCTCGGATTGAAGCCATTTATCAGTTCGGAGATTCGATTTTCGACACCGGAAACATACCAACTACAAACTGTGGCAAATGTCCTTATGGAGTGTCTTACTTTGATAAGCCAACAGGACGTTGTAGCGATGGACTTCTCATCATTGATCGCTTAGGTAAGAGTTAGTTGATGAGTATATAATAAGTACAATCATGTGTTTGACATATAGTTATTTGGAATGCATATGATTACTGTATACGAAGTACTTCATCCATTTCTTTATGTTGGGGTCCAACGTAATAAAAATGAATGAAATAGAGGCCGAATTATGAAAAGTAGCTAAATGCTATGTTTGGTAAAACTAGGTGTAATAGTAGCTGAATGCTAAAATAGTAGCTGAATGCTGAAATACTAGCTGAATGTTGAAATAATAGCTGCAAAATTTTTAGCTGATAGAATTAGGAGTGTTTGGTGGAATTAGCTGATATAGGAGCTGATATATATAAAATTACATAAAAATGCATTATTTATTTTTAATCTCATTTTATTTTAGTAAATAATTAAGGGTAAATTAGGAATAAAATTATGATAAGCTAGCTTTTTTTAAATAAGTTACATGTGGTAATTTCTTAAATAAGCTACCTTATTATTTGAGCAAGTGGTGTTACCAAACCAACTTATTTGGTCATCAAATAAGCTATTTTGGCCAAATAAGCTAGCTTATTATGCATACCAAACATAGCCAAAAACAAAGTATTTTGTAATGTATTGATACATAAAGTAGCTTAATTCTTCTTTTTGTTTATTCCAAATGCAGCTAGCTTTGCAGGGTTGCCATTTCTGGACGCATACCTAAATATGGAAGGCAACTTTAGTCATGGTGTTGACTTCGCTGCTACGGGTGCTACTGCTCTTGACGTCACTTATTTAAGTGACAAATATAATCTGTCAGCAGACACCCCTTATTCTTTACCTGTGCAGCTTGCTTGGTTTAATCCTAATGCGTCAGGTAACAAATGTTGGAACATTAAACATTGGAATCTATTATTCGCCTTTTTGTTAGAGTATCTCACGATGATTTATTTATGACGGAAATGAGTTCCGTTCTTTCAGGTTGTCAAACAAAATTGTCGAATGCGCTTATCATAATCGGAGAGGTTGGAGGCAACGACTATAACTCCGCTTTTTGGCAAGGGAAAGAATTACAAGAAATATATCGAATGGTGCCGGATATTGTTCAACATATAATAAGTGTTACTGAGGTTAGGATTTTTCTAGTTTGATTTCCATCCATATATATAAGTTTCTTTGCTAGCTCAAACGTGTTGCTAACATTTTTACGTAGGAAATCATCAATCTTGGAGCAACAAGAATTGTAATTCCGGGGAACTTTCCAATAGGTTGCATGACAATATATCTTGCCGATTTCAAAACAGACGACACTACAAAATATGATGATCTCAAATGCCTAAAATATTTGAATGACTTTGTGAAATTCCACAATGATCAACTGAAACTAGCGATCATCGGTCTTCAACTACGTTACCCCAATATCGCACTTGTCTATATGGACTACTTCGGAGCCATGAGAGACGTTCTTCGGAATGCTGATTCACTTGGTTAATCCACGAATTTCTGCTTTTGTTCAGTCAGTCTTCAAGTTTGGTTCTTACATGCTAACAACTGACTGAGGTAACCGAATTTTGACCCTGTAGGCTATGATACTGAAGTACTGTACAAGGCATGTTGTGGTCAGGGCGAAAACGAGTACAATTTTGATAGGCCCTCTTGTGGGGAAGATGGAGTACCGTTTTGTGAAGATCCTCGAAAGCGTGTGAGTTGGGATGGAATTCATCTGACCCAAAGAACCTATGATCTGATGGCAAAGAGGTTGTTGAGGAATGCTATACCTGATACCGTCTCACACAAGGCTTTGTCATAGATTGCTTCCTATATACTAGTATTCATTTAGGATAAATTTAATCCCAGAAATTTCACATAGTTTGAACACTCAATGCGATTTGATAAACAAAATTATTGATTAACTAAAAGTTTCTTCCTCTGTGATGTCTCTGTTTCTCCATCTCCAAACAAAGTGAGCTAATCAAAATCATATAGTCCCTCCGATTCAAAGATATTTTCCTGTTTATTTTTGCAGTTTTGAGTTGTCATGTTAAGGATTAATTTTAGACCAAATGAAAAATCCGTTTGCCTTAAAATCAAGTAGAGGTAATGGACTGCAATGTAGAATGTAATATTTACTAATTTTTGTAGCAAGTGAACGATACATTTGGTCTGAAAATAAACCCAACATGGTACCTCAAAACTGCAAAATGAAACAGGAAAATCTCTTTCAATCGAAGAGAGTACTCCTTAATTGGTACTGCGATAGCAGTTACCCCGACAAGGCGACAATGTTAACTCAGGTAAGCGAGGCTGACTATCTAAAAGAATTTGTGGAAGACATACCTCAGAAGGAGCATGAAACAAGCAAATGCCTTTGTCCGGAAAATAGCTCTGCTTCAAAGAACTGATGTAAGGAATACGCACTCCGGCCGAAACTTTGTCCCGTAATTCATGAGCAGTTAAATAAAGCTTTTAACACAAGTCAGAGGAACAATTGGTCAACTGGACAAGTACAGTACAGCTATATCATGAATTCTTCGCCAAATAATTTGCGACTCTTTGTCATATAATTATTCTTATCCCATCAAATATAACAAGTCCATGCAAAACGTTATGTATATAATAATGTTTATGAACTATATAATAAATATTTTACAGGCCATTTCAAGTTTTGAGTCGCAATCTCGACGTGCTAAGTTCGGTCTTTGACTTTCACATACAACAATCTTCCAATAATAATCATAAGCAAATAAAATGAAGCCAATAATAATGGAGATTTCTATATATATTTCATCAAAGTTGTCATTAACATTTTTTAACAATGGCTTCTTTTCTCTCCTTCCTTGTAGTAGCAGTAGTATTATTGTTCTCCTGTTTCGAACACGTCTGCTTATCGTACACCTTCGTCGATGAGAACCCTATCAGATTGAAATCACAAGCTCTTCGTAATGATGGTGATGATCATGGCTTTCTTGAGGTTGATACCTCCTCCTTTGCCAATATTATTAGAAGGTTATTTTTTTTTTCCTCTGTCTCTCTCGTTGAATGATTTTAATTCGGCACATTAGGTGACGCTATCTCATTTTTTTCGCTATATGTTGGACAATGTCTCTTTGTATTTGAAAGGCCTCCGATTGAAGCCATTTATCAGTTCGGAGACTCGATTTCTGACACCGGAAACATACCGACTACCAACAGTGGCAAATTTCCTTATGGTGTGTCTTACTTTGACGAGCCAACAGGACGTTGTAGCGATGGACTTCTCATCATTGATCACTTAGGTAAGACAATAAGAGTTCCGTTATAACTTATAAGCATACAACAAAGTACAAGTATGTGTTTGACACGAGTTATATTGCCTTCAACATCCACTTTCATTTATTAACTTGTTGTCTTGTGTAAGTTTTTTTTTTTTTTTTTTTTTTTTTGGAGGTAGAACTCTAGAAGTCTTATGTAAGTTATTTTAGTTATGTCTGTTGATAAACTCAGATAATTAAACTGTCTTTTATAATTTGACTTAATTAATTCACGTTAGCATTAGAAATTCAATATTCCTAAATGGTTCACAACATTTTTGAAATTTTTGGCGTACACAAGACAATTACTGGATGACGATTCATGTTAGCCGACCCCAAATAATTTTGGGGATAAAGCTTGGTTGTTGTTGTTGTTGTTGTTGTTGTTGTATTAAACTTTCCACGAATATTTTTATTCAGATGCATATCAGAGTATATCCGATATATAAGAGAAAGTAGTTTAAATAAAAGTAATATTTTGAATATTGATATTTTGAAGTAGCTTAATTTGTCTTTTCATTTATTCCAAATGCAACTAGCTTTGCAGGGTTGCCATTTCTGGACGCATATCTAAATAAAGAAGGCAACTTTAGTCATGGTGCAAACTTTGCTGTTATAGCTGCTACTGCTCTTGATGTCACTTATTTAAGTGACAAATATAACCTATCAGCAGGAACCCCTTTTTCTTTACCTGTGCAGCTTGCTTGGTTTAAATCCTACCTCAATTCCACATTCCTTGATACATCAGGTAACCTAAAATTTGCCGTTCTTTTCTTTTACTAGACCATCTCACGATGATTTATTTCGTTGTGAAATTTTGATTATAAAGTTGGCCTCAACTTTTTTTTTTTTCAGAATGTCAAACAAAACTCTCGAAGGCGCTCATCATGATGGGAGAAATCGGAGGCAACGACTATAATGCAGCTTTTTTCCAGGGGAAAACATTACCAGAAATATATAGAATGGTCCCTGATGTTATTCAGCATATAATAAGTGCTACAGAGGTTAATATTCATCTAATTTGATTTACTAATGTGTTTAAATGTTAGTTTAACCTTATTGCTAACATTTCATGTAGGAAGTCATCAATCTTGGAGCAACACGAATTGCAATTCCGGGGAACTTTCCAGTAGGTTGCATGACAATCTATCTTGCAAACTTCAAAACCTACGACTCCTCAAAATATGATGAGCTCAAATGCCTAAAATATTTGAATGATTTTGCAAAATTCCACAATGATCAACTGCAGCTAGCGATTATTGGTCTCCAAATACGTTACCCAAATGTCGCAATTGTCTATATGGACTATTACGCATCAATGAGGGATGTCCTTCGGAATGCTGATTCACTTGGTTAGTTCACAAATTCCTGCATTTGTTCAGTCCCCTTCAAGTTTGGTTCTAGGATCCTAACAACTGACTGAGATAACCGAATTTTGATCTGTAGGCTTTGATACTGAAGTAATGTACAAGGCATGCTGTGGTGAGGGCGAAAATGAATACAATTTTGGTAGGTTTTGTGGGGATGATGGAGTCCCATATTGTGAAGATCCTCAAAAGCGAGTGAGTTGGGATGGAATTCATTTGACCCAGAGAACCTATGATCTGATGGCAAAGAGACTGTTGGGGAATTCTATACCCGACACCCTCTCATACGGGACTTTGTGATAGATTGGCTACTAATGTATTTATTTAGCATGAATTTGATCATAGAATTTCACATAGTTTGAACTATCAATGCAATTAGATGAACTAAATTATTGATGAACTAAAAAAGTTTCTTCCTCATCTCTCTGTTTCTCCACCTCTAAACAAACTCAGCTAATCAAAATCATATACTCCGTAGTTGGTAGTGCGATAGCAGTTACCCAGACAATGTTTTAAGCGAGGCTGAAAAAGAGTTTATGTGGAAAACATACCTCAGAAGGAGCATGAAACAAGCAGATGCCTTTGTCCAGAAAATTGCTCTGCTTCATCAAAGAACAAATGTAGGGAATATGCTCTCCCGGCAGCAGCTACTTATTCTTCAGACCGGCATCAATAATGATTTCAGTAAGCTGTTTCAGCAACAGTTCCTCATGTCAGACTACACACTCTGGCCGAAACTTGTCATATTTCATGAGCAATTAAATAAAGCTGTTAAACAAGCCAGACATATGATCAACGCTTCCACAAAATACTCGTCACTCTGATACCAGAAATTATAGGCTAAAACAGGTGCATACAGAAGAACCTCTGGGAGTTACTCCATACACTAGTTTGTAATCATCCTCAAGAAACTTTTACAGGATACGCCGTAGCTAGTGTGCATATTGAGCTTCAAACACTTGGTAACTTTACAGATGAACACACCTGCAACTTAATGATCAGGCACTTCAACATCACATAACCATGATTTTTGAACTCCTTAAATAGAAGGCAATTTCACTTGGTAAATACACTCATTAATCAATAGGTACAGCAACTATTAAAATAAAGCAATGCTTACTGATATTGGTTATCTACTTATCTTTGTATATCCAATACAAATATTAAATTTCACTTGAAAATGTCAACAATGTCTTATTCTGTACATTATACTAACATAGTCTATGCAAAACGCTATGATTATATAATAATGTTTATGAACTATATAATATATAGTTTATCGACCATTTCAACTCGTATTCTCGACGTGCTAAGTTCCAGTCTTGAGATTCAGAACAACCTTCAATCACAAGTAAATAAAATGAGGCCCATAATGATGGAGATTCTTATATTTCATCAAGTTGTCAACAATATTCTTCAATAAACCCACCCCTCCTCCGCCCCCCCCCCCAAAAAAAAAAAAAAAGAATCAACAATGGCTTCTTTAATCTCCTTTCATGTAGCAGTGGTATTATTGTTCTGCTTCGCACCCGCCTGCTTATCGTACACCTTCGTCGATGAAAACTCTATCAGATTGAAATCACAAGGTCAACAATATGATGACGATCATCAAGGCTTTTTAGATAATCAATTTTCCTCCTTTGCCAACATTATTACGAGGTTTTTTTTTTTTTCTTTCTCTCCCACTTTCTTAATCCGGAACAATAGGGTGACACTATCTCATTTTTCATTACATCTATGACGATATAGTTAGTTTCTAAATTGTCGCTCTTTATTTGTTTTGACTGGGAAAAGGCCTCCAATTGAAGCCATTTATCAGTTCGGAGACTCAATTGCGGACACCGGAAATGTAGCATTATACACCATCTGTGGCAAATTTCCTTATGGAATATCGTACTTCGATAAGCCAACAGGACGTTGTTGCGATGGACTCCTCATCATTGATCACTTAGGTAACATTCAATAAACATTATCATAAGTCCACAGACACATTTACTATTGTATTAGTAGTATGCGACAGTTCAGTATCATCCACCAATTTTGTTTTTTTTTTTTTTTTTTTTTCGGATGCATAATAAGTTTCCAATAATACTCGTATGAAGAAGTAGCTTAGAAGATCTTTTTTTTTTTTGGGCGTCTTAAAAGTTGCTAAAATTTATGTGCTGGTAAGCTTAACCTTTTTCTTTTCCTTTATTCCAAATGCAGCTAGCTTTGCAGGGCTACCATTTCTTGACGCATATCTAAATAGAGAAGGCAACTTTAGTCACGGTGTAAACTTTGCTGTTATGGCTGCTACTGCTCTTGACGTCACTTATTTGAGGGCGAAATATAATCTATCAGCAGGAACCCAATTTTCCTTGTCTGTGCAGCTTGCTTGGTTTAAATCCTACCTCGATTCCTCTTTTCCTGATGCATCAGGTAACCTAAAATTCGCGTTCTTTTCTATATTAACCCATCTCACAATGATTTATCTAGTAGCAAAACTAAGAAAGCCTCCCTAGCCTACCATAAGGTTCCGAAAAACTCATTACAGAGAATAGGGGGATGCTTTCAGCCCTGTCTGGCTTTAAAGATCAACTTTGTCCTTCTATGACCAGCATTATGGTTCCGCCCATGAAATTATTATGAGATCACCTTATTTTTCAGATTGCCAAGCAAAGCTCTCAAAAGCGCTTATCATGATGGGAGAAACAGGAGGCAATGACTATAACTTAGCTTTTGGGCATGGGAAAACATTAGCAGAAATATATACAATGGTGCCGGACGTTGTTCAACAAATAATTAGTGCTACTGAGGTTCATATTTTTCGAATTTTGATTTACTACTAATATGTTTAAATGTCAGTTTAAACGTATTGCTGACCTTATCTATGTAGGAAGTTATCAATCTTGGAGCAACAAGAATTGCAATTCCAGGAAACTTTCCAGTAGGTTGCATGACAACTATTCTTGCCAGGTTCAGAACAGATGACACCACTAAATATGATGAGCTCAAATGCCTAAAATATTTGAATGACTTTGCACAATTCCACAATGATCAACTGCAACTAGCTATTATCGGTCTTCAAATACGTTACCCAAATGTTGCAATCGTCTACATGGACTACTTTGGATCAATGAGGGATGTCCTTCAGAATGCTGACTCACTTGGTTAGATCACAACTTCCTGCTTTTGTTCAGTCAGTCTTCAAGTTTGGTTCTTTACATGCTAACAACTGAGTGAGTTAACCGAATTTTGACATGTAGGCTATGATACGGAGGTAATGTACAGGGCGTGTTGTGGTCAGGGCTATAACGAATACAATTTCGGTAGGTTTTGTGGGAATGATGGAGTCCCATATTGTGAAGATCCTCAAAAGCGAGTGAGTTGGGATGGAATTCATTTGACCCAGAAAACCTATTATTTGATGGCAAAGAGGTTGTTGGGGAATGCACTACATGGCGCCTCCAATGTATTATAGATTGCTTATTCATTTATTTTGCGTGATTTAATCCCAAATTTTCATATATTCTGAACTATCAAGGTAATATTGACGGTCGAGATTACTTATGAACTAGAAGTTTCCTCCTCTGTCATCTCTCTGTTTCTCCATCTCCAAACAAAGTGAACTAAGCATAATCATACAGTTGGTGCTGCAATAGCAGTTACCCAGATAATGTCAACTCGGTAAGAGAGGCTGCCTATCTAAAAGAAGTCACCAGGAACACATACCTCAACAGGAGTAGAAGATTAACAGATGGCCTTTGTCCCAAAAGTCACTCTGCTTCAAAGAACATATGCAGCGAATATGCACTCCAGCGACAGCTTCTTATCTTCGGAGCGACATCAATAACATGTTCAGTAAGCTGTTTCAGCAACAGTTCCTCTTGTCAGAATTTGCACTCTGGCAGCAACTTTTCATATTTCATGAGCAAAGATGGTATAAACTTATATGGAGTAACTGTTAATGACACAAAATACCAGTTGCTCATATCAGATATTACACTCTGTACCAGCGATTTAGAAGCAATCAGTAGTACAGGCTTTAGCTACAGCATGTCTGTCGGAGGTAATAACATGAGGCGCTTTTAAATCAGAGCACAAAGAAAAATCAGTAGACTGTATTAATCACTACAAAAACACACAGCAAGGCCCAGACAGAGCCATGAAGATTGAATTCATTGTGCACCATTTATCTGACATCATCAAACAACATTTTGAATAATATCATGATTTCGGCTAAAAAAGCTAAGACATGATTTTCATATTAGCCACCTCAATTATTAATACTTCAGTTCAGAGTTCAAACCTTTGTAAAGCTAGGGCTATCAGAGCAGATAGAGCAAAGAGCTGCAGCTTCAGATGAACTTGCACACCTGACATAAGGTTTAAACCAAAACCAAATAAAGCTGAGTGACCCAGGTACTAGTTCTACGACATCAAGCTCGATACTTGTCCCTATTTGCCATCATCAAAGCATAAGCATTCAACATTTGGAGAGCACAACTGAAATTCAACGACCTACTCCGTAATTGTTAAGATTCCATAGAAAGTTGAGGCTTCATACCCGCAACTACAAGCATTAAGGTCCACAGTGTTGTCACCCTTTCGAGCCATACAAGAATCTTCGTCCTCAAATACAGCTTTGGAGCAATTGGCAAATGGGAAGTGGCAGGCATCAAGTTCCACAGATATAACCCACTTCCCATCAATGCAGAAAACATAGGCTAAGATAGATGCACACAGAAGAGACTTTTGAAACAGCATTAACCACTACTCTTCTTCATCAAACGGGAATTACTGATACATGAGAGCTACTTTGAACTTCCAAGTACTCACTCTTCACACAATGTACCACCCAATTACGCTCAACCTCAGATATTTTGAGGCCAAAATACCATCAACATCATCTTAAGGAACTACACTGATAGCCACAAATCAAATCTTTTCGACAAAGTATCACCAGTGAACTTTTGCAGGAGGGCTCCTCAAGGTTTAACAAAAGAGCAATCATCCCCAAAAGTCAAAAGAAATGATGATTGCAGAGATGGTACGAGGGATCCGATACTCTAAAAGACCAGCCACAACTAATTCTCCCAGGTCCCAACACTAAGTTAACAAAGAACATAACTTTAAAATTTCAGTTCAACCAGTAGAACAGCCTAGACATTCAGCTCCTCCCTATTGTGCTGAACTCTAAGAATGAAACAGTATCGTGTAACTCAAAATAAAAAGCTTCAGCTGCATTCTAAACCCTCATGATTGGAACCAAATCCCCAACCAGCAATAGAAGCAATTTAACCAACACTCCATTGTCATAAAAATACAACATACCATAACGACATTACCCCTAAAAAAATAAAATAAAAATATAAAAAGGAGAAGTGCTAACCAAGACATCCACCAGATTAACCCAAAAGCAAACAAGAGGATGAATGAAGAAGACCCATAACCGAAACCCAGCTGAATGGAGAACGGAAAAAGGTAGGCGAACGGAAGAGAAGGCAGGTAGCCAGCAGTGACAATCAATCAGCATGAAAATCATAAGTAGATTACAACAGTGAATAATCACCGTCATGGAGCACAGGAGACAATTGATATAGGTGCGCCACAGATTGCTAGGTAATAGGAAGAATGAGGCTAAAGTCATTGACCTCCCTAACTCGTAAAAGGATTAGAAGTATCAATGATAAAACGAAGGACATATAACTTACAGAACTAATAAATTCCTTCTTTTTTCCATTGTCGTGTTCAGCTGACTCAAGTGAAAACCATTCTCTGAATGATTCACGTGAGAGTGGAATAATCAGAACAAACTCGTTGGTACTACAACTACATGTACCCCAACAATGACTGTGTCAGATGGTTCTTTAGCTTCAAGAGTTTATCTGAGATACATACCTTAGAAAGAGCATTAAACTAACAAGTCATCTTTTTCAAAGAGTTGCTCCCAAAAAATATCAGAGTAGCAAAAGACCAATCTCAATGACAACTCAATTAAGGTGTTCCTACAGCAAATACCCTTGTCAGAATAAGTACTCTGGTTGCAACTTCTCATATTTTTACGAGCAGCAACAAACCATGTAATATAAGCCAGCTTTAACAAAACCACTCTATTCAATGAACTCAGGAGCATGTTCTGTTTCATCAGGAAAGATGAAATCTTTCTACAGCAAGAATTTTAGTGATAGCCTGCGACTGACAGTGACAAACCAATACACCACCACAAACAACAGAAGAAAATGGCCAAAAAAACTCCAGCACTAATTCTATTTTACATACGCTTGTTTTGCATCAATCATTAAGAACTTTTCGAGGATATGTTGTAGTGTGCATAATGAGTTTCACACACTTGCAAATTTACAGATTAACGCTCCTGCCAACTTAATGATCACGCAATTCAACATCATATCACCCTAATTTTTCTCAGAGGATTAAAAACAAATTTTCACTTATGAAGGCACACATTAAAATAGGTATAGAAACTACCACAAAAACAATGCTTACTGTTGTTGGTCTACAGTTACTCCATTGTATCTGCATCTCTACATCACACCAACAGAATCAGCACCACACAACTAGAATCAGCAAGAGAACATTCTACCACCAATGTCAAACGTCGAGACATAGATTGTCTATCCGATTCAGAATGGAACCAAATCTTTTGTGCAATTGAGCATAATGACGACTGGCTTGAGCTAAAACTTTCACTCAAGACACACAATTCGGAACGAAGACAAAGGTAGCCATCAAACAAAAACAGCAAGGGAACATCATGATCATTAAACATCACCAAATCTTCATGCATAACAAGACCCAAACTTTAAATTTTCGAGCACTACAAAACAGAATAGTTCAACAAAACGAATTCCTCGAAAACAAAAACTTCATTGTTAAGCCAATTATCAACAACTGATCATTGCATACACAATTATACATAATCACATAACCTTTAAATTTTCATAAAGTAGTGAATGTAATCTTTCATATCATAACAATACAAAGCTAAACTAGTTAACATAGCAAACTTCTCAAAACTAAATTAACATATGTCGAAATTATGCATAATTACATGGAACTACAACAAACAACCTAATTAAGAAAGTTCAACAACTTTGAACTTCGATCACAGGGGTAAAGCTTGCGTACATCCGAAACTTAATCCCACCTAAACAAAGGGATTAGCGTAATGTTAACGCAGAAAAAGCTACCCTCCCTACCCACAAGCTGCCCATAACCGCTCCCAATCAATCACACCCGTACGATCAACCTCCTGGTGATCATGACCCGGCAATTTAACGGAGCTCCGACAAGTTGGGCAAGCGGGTACCTTGAGAAGCCACTTATCAACACAATTCAAGTGGAAAACATGCTCACAATTCGGCAAAACCCTAAAAAATTCCCCCTTTTCAACATCTTCCAAGCAAATTGCGCAAATATCCGACCCTTTGAATCTCGACTTTGGTAGAGATTTGATCGATTCTAAGGGTAACCCAGATGGTGTTTCGCCGTCGCCGGAAATGGGTCGTCGTCTGTTTCTCCGCCGGTGGAGTGCGCCGCCGACGACGCAGAGATGTAGGAAAATGATGGCGGCGACGCCGACGAAGATGAAGAATAATGATATTACGAAGGCCATTATTAAGGCTTGTAGGAGAAGAGAGAGGAATTTAGGGTTTGGTTTTGAAGATGACGGTGGTGATTGCGGTGGTTGTTGGGTTGTTTCTGGCAATATTTCGCCACGGTCGGGGTTGTTTCCGGTGGCGTCATTTTGACGGCGACGATTGTTTCTAGCCATTCACTTTAATGTAATTTGTTTTTTTTGGAGGTCGGGAAATGTGAGACGAGATAAAAATCATAAAATGATTGGGATATGGAAGTGATAGTCATGGGGCTAAGATATCTTGTGATCCTATATTTTGCCATGGGGATATTCCATCTTACATTTTAACCCAATTCCGTGTTCCCATCGTTGAGCTTTAAACTGCGTGCATAAAGTTGATGGGTTAATTGGCTAGTCAAAACTTTAATATAATTATACGGGTTAGATAAAATATTATTCAAACTCATTATGTAATATTTTTGAAACTTTGATTAGCCAATTAACGTGTGCGCCCATTTAAAGGACTTGAGAGTGTTATACTCTGTATTAAATGCATATCTCGTGATTTGATTCTTTGACATACAGCTCCTAGAGTACAGTCCTAGGACTCCTAGCTAGTTAAATTTACCCTTGTGATGTTATCTAGTCTTAAGATGGGTTAAGCCGGCTTGGTCGTATGCGTTGTTGTCTTTTTCACGCCAAAAAAACAAAAATAGAACTTGTCTTATACGGAGTAATTTTTAAACAAAAAACATTCTCTATTAACACAACCAAAAATTTAGTTCTCTTCTATTTACGGAGTAGCCGAGTAGATGTATGTTTATTAACACAACCAAAAATTTGTTGATTTTCATCTCAAGAAAAAAAATCTGATGATTTTCATTTCCAAAAAAAAAAAAAAAATCTGTTGATTTACTTAAATAATACTAAAGTTGATGAACACTATTACATACATGATCTACATATACATTGAATGCCTACGTAGAGTATTTGTTCCCAAATATCAAAACAGATTGATGATCTTCTAATGTTAGTAATAATGAATTTGTGACATGAATTATTTAGGCCTAATGCTCTGAACATACACATGATTCGTGTGATTTTTTCAATAAATGTCTAATATATTGCTGCACTGAATTGTGATGTTCTTGCATATCTATTTTATTTTGTACCATACTGTTCTATTTATTTCCTAAGATTTACATTGTAAAATGCTGATTGCTCTAATAATGTAATCTTGGGAATAAGTAGTATTTCAGCTAAGAGGGTATATAAACAAACCCATTAATCAACAATTTCATAGGAAAACTTATATCAAAAGCTAGTAATCAGTCTAGAAAATATGTCGAAGATGTGTGCTTATTTGGTTGTCTTGCTAGCAACAATTGCTTGTCTAGTCTCGAATGCAGTTGCAGTCCCCGGAACTGCCACCTTTTACAATTCATATGTTCGTAAGTATACATGCATGCATGTTTTATGGCTGACAATGTGACCCTAGTCACTTTGTATTTCAAGTGAATATTTTTACAAATTCCATGAGCTATTTGTTTCATCAATAAATATACTAAATACTTGGAAGTACGTATATGTAATAACATATAATCCCGCGTAGTAAAAGATCAAAGGAAATGGTCGTTTTTCTCACATTTTAATTCTTGATGGTTTCGTCTCAGCTCTAATGTTTCCATAAATATTCGCGAGCGAATTTAATGTTGTGCTTGTTATATCGAAAACAGCATCTGCATGCTATGGGAATACGCCAGAAGGAACCATGATCGCAGCAGCCAGTGACTCGTTATGGAACGGAGGAAAAATTTGCGGGACAATGTTTAAGGTTACGTGCACCGGTGCGACCAACCCGGTTCCACATCCGTGTTACCCAGGAAAGACTGTAACGGTGAAGATTGTAGATCATTGCCCTGGTTGTGGCGGAACCATCGATCTTTCTAAAGAAGCTTTTTCGACCATCGCCAATCCTGTTGCTGGGGTTATCAAAATCGATTTCCAACAGTAAGGCCCTGTGCGATTGGATTGCATTTTTCTGATTTGATTTGATTTGAATTGAACTGATCTGATTTTATTTTATTTGAATAAACTTGATTTGATTTGATCTGAACTAAATTAATTGATAAATTAACTGCAATTAGATGAATTAATAACTACAAATAGACTATATTCATTGATAGTTATTTGGATAATTTTGATCTGATTTGATTTGATTTGAATAAATCTGATCTGATTTGAAAACATTGTTGAATAAGTTGAATCGCACAGGGCCTAAGTGTTACGTTATTATACTGGTACATTCTTAGATCTGTTATTTTGGCGAAATGGTACATTCTTTTAATCTTATACTACTCTTATATAAGATTATTGTACACAATCTGATATTGAAATATATCAATTGCAGGATCTAAAGGCATCGACGGTCAGGATAAGCGCCAACAGAAACAAATACCCTATTGGCTTTCCGCTAGCTAGCAAGTTATGTAGTGATATACTGATATATGAATATACTACTGTAGTAGAAGCTATATACTCCGTAATTCCGTATACATTTAAACTCTAAAGGCAAAGGCCTATAAATACAATAACTCAATTTCAATAATCTGCTCTGTCTAATAATTTACGAAAATTATTCGGTTTGTTTAATTTTGATGAATTTTAATTTTTCTTTTAAATTCGACTTTAATAAGTTTAGAAAAGATTTTAACAACATTTATAGCCTCCATCATGAGGTTTCGCCCTCCCAGAATTTTCAACACAGCAATCCTAATCATAGATGACGTTGAGTATACTAGAACCTACAAAACGTCATATACCCCCAGGTTTTCTTCAAAATAGATTATCCTCATCTACTTTGATTATTATTGCATAATTTTTATTATATATCCACTTGGTTTTGACAATACTCCGTAAATGATCAAAGGCTTTAATTTAAAAAGTACTCCCTCCATTTCAATATATATGACGTTTACAAGTTACAAGTCAAGTTTTGACTTTCAATTTTATAAAAAAAATATTTAAAAAAAATTATATACTATTGGATTCGTTGTGAAACTACTTTCACAAAAGTATATAATTTTATAATTTTTACACTTATATTTTGAGAGATATCAAAGGTCAAAGCAGTGTCTCGAAATGTGAGAAAGACATACTCCGTATATTTTGAAAAGGAGGGTATATATATTATTAGGTGAAATTTCACGACTTCAAACACCATTTTGGATGGTATCTATCGGCCTTAAGCATTCGTGTTAGAAAATACGGCCGGTATAGTAGTGTCTGGTAACGTCACATGCAAGCTAAGGGTGCAAAGTGTATAGGGCATAATTAATGATCATCACAGTAAGTTTTGAACTTTGAAAGCAGGACTACTTGAACAAGAATTTTCTTGCGTATAATAGTAATATATACTCAGTATAAGAAATCTAGAAGCCATTTTGTTTTCAGAACTCTTTCAGTAGATTTTTCAACATTATTGTAGTATACTACATACTCTTGGCCTAATTTTGACAATTCTATTGAGAGAATTCTGAAACGAAAACGTCTTCTCGTCAAATTTTTCTACTATAAATATTAGGTTTACTTATCTTTTTCATGCATCAAAAATTAAAGTTGATATCCATCCTGTTTTTAGTTTTAATTTCTCCAATATTATCTAATATTCGAAAATTAATAAGCTAGCCAATTAAAGATGGCAGCCCTTATGATGCGTTCATTGATGATTGTGGCGGTTTTTGCATCTGTTGCTTCTGTAGCATTTGGTACTGCAGGACAAGCCACATTCTATACAACATACGTCCGTAAGTATCATCAAATCCAATAGTTTTATGCTCTAAAGATAAAAACATGAGTTTCAGAGAAAGATTAAGGATATAAACCTACCTACATTGTTTTTATATGACAACATGTTTTTGAAATCCGCAATACCATTTTGCTATAAACCTACGTTTTTTTATTGTTAAATTACTAGCTACTCGTACTCGTACATACAAGATAAAACCGTACGTGTTTAGAGATATTTTGTAATTACTTGAAAAATGCTACTGTATGTACCATTGTTTCAATACTTTGGTAGCGTAAAAATCACTACATGCGCAGAAATTGTATACTTGTATGCTAAGAGTACGCAAACTAATGTTTTTTTTTTTTTTTTTTTTCCAGCATCATCATGCTATGGTTTTGCGGATCAGGGTACGATGATAGCAGCCGTAAGTGCAGATATATTCCAGAATAAGGCAGCATGCGGTCAAATGTACACCGTCACTTGCACCAGCGGCACCAACCAAGGGGTTGCGCAGCCGTGTCGTGGCGGTAGCGTGACTGTCAAGGTGGTGGACCTTTGCCCTGGTTGCTCCGCGAATGGGTTTGATCTTTCACAGGAAGCCTTCAACGTCATCGCTGACCCTAACGAGGGTAGAATCAACATCAACTACACCCCGTTAGTCTCACACTCTCACTAATACCCTTTTTTATTTTTCATTTTACTATGATTGTGGCGAATAATTGATCAAATTTGAATTGACATAATTTCTTTGTATTAAAATTGCAGAGCTTGAAGAACTTAAGCTTAGGAGTTGAGTTGACCAACAACTTATAGATTACTACATTTTCTTACTCTTTGAAAATAAGTGGGATGTATGAATTATGAGCCAATAAAAATCCGTCAGCGTATTACGCACCATATATGTAATATCGTGTCACCTCACACAAGTGGAAATATAATAAATAAAATGTTATGTTTAGAATCGGATTCTGGCCAATACACATATGATGAAATGGTCGATATGTACCTCAGTACACGTGATTTATGTTTTTCGGACATAGGAATAGCTAATGTTGTCGGCGGGTGAGAATATGAGGATTTGAATCCGGGATACATAACTCTCGAGCAGGTTGGTTTCCGAACCATTGGGTCAACCTCGATCCTATGTCTTTTACATCATTACCCTCCCCCCAAATACTAAAAGGGCCTTGGGCTGTTGCGTGGGCCGGGCCATGTGATGTCCAATTGACTGCAATACTGGTTTGGACTCAAAAGTCTCAGTCGGCCCGTTTTTGTTGGACTTCTAGTCTAGCAAAAATTGTTGCAGGTTTGACTATAGATCAGAGCCGCCGTTAAATTCTCTAGCAGTCCAAAAAATCACTGACCCTAGAATTTCCCTCTGCATCGGCAAATCCCAATGGTCCCAAATCCCTAGACAGCTTGACAATGAAGTAATTTATCCTTTTCACTCTTTGGTCTACAGTATTTCAGTTCATATTTGAGTCGGACAAACCTAACACTACAAATTAAGAGTAGGGGGATTTAACCGGTGTAGTTGTATTACTGAAAATGTCTACCGTTTAATACAGTCGCGTTGACACAAACTCAACCCATCTAAAGAACATTGGTGGGTGATACCATTGCACAACCAATAGTGCGGCTACCATTAGACTCTTCAACCAATGGCCTACTTGAAGTTTCGATATCAATGCTTCCTTGAAATAACTATTACGGCAACTTAATAGAACATATAAGAATGAGTAGTATTACCGGAAATGAGTATCACCCAGTTGAGTTGCGCAACATAAACTCAGCCCATCTATACTATTTTGTAATTGGCTAATTGCACATCTCAATGAATAGTGCAACTACCATTGGACATTAGAACTAACGAGTCATTGAACAAAAGTGAAATCAATGCAATATTCATAGAAAAACAATGGATTGCACTTGAATAATAATCATAATAAACTTAAATAAAAGAGAATGAAATATAGTCCTATACTCCTATGCCACGTCATAATCATATAAACAAAGCTCTGCTCAACTGTTTTGTGACAAAAATTAGATTAATTTGCGAAATTTTCCATGGGTTTGCCAAAACTCGTTCGGAAAGGAGAAGGAAAGAGGAAAAAAAAATGGTAATTTTCCTTCGATAGTCGTTCCTCATCGTCCGCATCATCCTTCGTATTTCGTCGTCTTTATTGTTGTTCGTTCGTGTCGGTCTCGGGTCAGTCTTGAATCGGTCTCGAGCCAATCTCGGATCGGGTTTGAATTACAAGTCGGGTCCAACTTGTTAATCGGGTTCGAATTAACAATTCGGTTCGGC
>JBBYHQ010000022.1:4448308-4479888 GCA_038382645.1 Spergularia azorica
GATGCTGTTCAGCTGCTTTTGGACCTTGGAGCTTCTGTTACGGAAATAACTGTGGAAGATGGGACTACAATTGATCTTATAGGTGAGCTTCTTTAACCTCTCTTTGGTTTTTTCAACGTTCAGGTTGTCCATTGCCCGATATGGAGCTTAATAGGAGCGCATATATATAAACATGCTTAAGGGTTAAGATTAAATGATCTGAAAGAGCAACTTAATGGTTCTTTTCCATAGTAAACTGTTGGCATGATGACGGCACTTGAAAAAAGATGGATACCATCTGAATCACACTCACAAAAGAGACTTGGAGCATACTTAGATAGTTCATTCTACCTCCTGACCCTGTTCAGTAACTAATCAGAAAATCGAAGACCTAAATTTAATGGTTTCAATAGTGTCTTGATTCCGTTCAATCTTCTAGTGTAAACTTGAGAAGTTGTAATGCATATTGATGAAGCCTTTTTCCATGCATATTTTCATTCCTTTATTCAAGCTTGAAACTCATTAATCTGCCGTTAATGCATTACTGTCATGATTCACATCATCTTTTTTTTTTTTTTTTTTTTTTTTTTTTTTTGACATCAGAAATTTTTATTTACTTCCATTTGCAGGTGCCGGAAGCACACCCCTTCATTATGCAGCTTGTGGGGGAAATATTCAGTGTTGCCAAGTAGGGTCTTTCATGCCAATCTAGTGCATTCTACCTGTTTCAGACCTTTGCTGAATTCTTATAATGCCGTTCTCTGTGGTTCAGATATTGCTTGAGAGGGGTGCTAATGCGACAGCTAGAAATGCAAAGGGGTATGTTCCTTCTTGCCTCGAGTTGTCTTCCAGATCCTAGGTCACTTTAGTCTGCTTTGACATCCTGCATATGCTACCTCGTTAACAATGTTCCATCGTTGAACTAGAAAGTTCTGCTCATACTAGCCGTTAGTTGTCATTCCTAAAGCCCAGGATAATGGCTAGGTTGTTCAGCTTGTCTTCTATAACTCAAAAGCTTCTTGACCTACCATGATGATCACTTTTTCTTTTGACATGCTCTAGATGTACTCCATTGGGGGTGGCTCGTTCTTGGCATAGAGAATCGGTTGTTGAAATACTTTTAAGACCTCAAGATATTCAAGTCACAGCTAATCCTTCTCCATACTTGTCTCTCCCCATGATGAGCATTATAAAAATTGCGAGGTAAGAAAAGCTCCGTTGTGATTTTAACCATATATTATTAAGAAAGGTGTAGTGCTCTTATAAGTCTTGGCTTACTGATGAAGTTGTGACATTTAAAGAAATGTATGATGAGTTCGCCATGATATTGGACTCATCCAAGATTACTGAAACTTGCTGAAGAACAGTTGGCCTAATGTTTTCAGATATTGTGATATTCCTCCACAAATCTGAAATGTTGGCTCTTCTTGATGCGTTCACTGCCTGACTAATAGTAGCCTTTTCTTGTTACAAATCCTGAATTTTCTGAACTTTACTCAAAAGATCTAATCTTCTTCCAGAGTTTCCAAGTTTTATTAGTAATTAGTAATAATGCAGCGTTTTTACGAAAACAAGCTACTTTTTCAAAGTTCCACATTTTAACTTTGTTTTAACCTAAAAGGAGAATACCACCTTTCAGCTCCAAGTACTCTAGTTCTTTTTCTATTTTTCCGACGATGGAGTAAACCCATTACCCATGTGTTTCTCTGATATCATTTGATGGATAAAGAAAGCTTGTCTGATACACCTTTTATTATTTCCTACTTTGATAAGCTAAGTTACATCTGCGATGTTGGAGTGGAATGAATTAAGTAATCTCAAGGCGGGAAAGTTACTTTATTTATTAGGATGATTTCGCAAGTATAGGAGAGGGTATGGTCGCTTAGTTGATCCTTTGCATTTCTTTCTTGTTCACAGAGAATGTGGCTGGAGAAATTCAGATTTTCCACCTACATGCCAAGATCCGTGTGTGGTGTGTCTGGAAGGGAAGTGCACTGTCGCTTCTGAGGGTAAGATCATCGTGCAGCTCTAGTTTTGGTTCATTATCTACTATTTTGATTACCTAGAAGAAGCTTTTAGGCATTGGATATGAATTAGCGCAAGTCCTGATATGTGATTTTCTATTGGCCGTATTAATTAAACTTCTTCCTGAACTCCGGTTTTGTTTTGATAGTTTTTTTTTTTTTGAAATCTGTTTTGTGCTGATTCCTGTTTTATGCACATCCATATGTATATGAATGTATGATGTGTGCCCTGTGCAGGTTGTAACCACGAGTTCTGCATACGATGTGCCTTATACCTTTGTTATATGAACTGCTCCTCAACGGTTGTCAAAAGTCCTGTGGGCTCAATCCCGTGCCCTTTATGCAGGCATGGCATCGTTTCGTTCATCAAGCTCCCCGGGACAAGGCCAGTAGCTAAGGAGATTGCTAGAACGAGCTTGTCGTTGTCTCTTTGTGGATGTTCTAGTGAAAAGCCTGAGCGTACCTCTCTGACAACGCCTCTATGCAAGCCTCCTACCGTATGCTGCAGTCGAATATCACCTCTAGGCTCCTCGTTCCGTTCCCTGAGCTGCCAGAGGTTTCCCTCGATGAATTTCACCTCTGGCCTCTGCATGGGAGACTCAGAGATTCGTCCTTCTATCGTTGCAGGGTCTGTTAATCGTAGCTTGAGGAACAACTTAAACAGGTGTTCAAGGATAAGATTACGGCGATCATCCTCCAATGCGGAGGGCAAAAAATCTTGGTTCTGCTCTCTCAATCAATATGTCGCTACTAGTAGCTGATAAGTCCTCAGAATGCTCATCAGGTCAGTGTTTAAAGTCCTGTAAAAATCCATTCACTTGTCTTTCAGGATCATTGATTTTTGTACAGAAATTGAGTGTAAATATTGTAGTGTTAGAAGCTTTGATCTCAGAATAAGGATTTGCTTTGTTCATTGCTGTAAATTTTTGCAAATGAAAGAAAAATGATGATTGGTTGAACTTCAAAAAGAAATGAAATATATGACAGATGAGTAGCAATTTTCATCTTCCCTACATTTGTTGTATTCGATTCTTTTTTTAGGTAATTTATGTTTGGTCGGGTATGAACATGCGAGAAGAATTCGGTTAAACCAACACCAAACGTAATTAACCAAGTTCGTGTGTACAAGACCGAACTGGCTTGGCAAAAGTGGCAAGCCTCAACCACTGGGTTAGAAGGTAGTACGGCTAACATAAGCAATGAACGATTCAATATATATAACTTGAATAAGCGTACAAGAAGAGCTACATATTAAATCAGAGGATTTAGACAGTAACTGGAGTTACAATATTACAAATGTGATGAATATTACAATATGATTGTAACTTGTAAGACATCATTGACAAGCTCAGAAGGGATAGTCCATATGAAAGAATATGGGAGATTTGATCGAGGTGGGAGGACAGAAAAGTAAAAGGAACATGGATGTTACGTAGAACAACCTTGCAAGGTCAAGAAAAGGAGATATAGAAACCTGCTAGAAAAGAAAGAACAATACAAAAAAATTGAAAAACGACAATAATAGAGCTCAGTCGAGATAGCGCCATGCGTTTCAAATCGTATGTTCCTTTATCAAGTGTCTAAAATTCTGCTGGTGTAGATGGAGTTTGAGAAAGGAAAGGTAGCAAGAGAGGAATGAAGTGAAACATGAGAGCAGCATTTGAAGGCCAGAGATGCCCATTTACATTTAAAGAATGTTAGTTGGATTTGTATGTGATGTGTGTGAAGTGATAGAAACAAGCAACAACTTTGATGTACGTTGAAGAGATTGATGTCAATTGTCATGAATAATGCTGGTTTATATAGAGAATGGGAATGAATAATCCAAAACAAAATACTAATAAAGATACTCCGTATTTAACATCCCACTTTGTATTAGAAAACTATCTCAGGATTAGATTCGCCTATGTCATAATAACATTGGCTATAAATCAATATTGATTCAATTTTGCTCCTCCTAACTAAAAGTGTAAACTTTAATTTTGACTCTTGAGCCACTATAATCGGTTATGTGACGTAAAATGTGAGTACTCATTTGCAGACCAAAATACATGTCGTTACGATACAATAGTTAAGAAAGTCCTAGCTAATCTTTCGTGAAAAAAAAAAGAAAAAAAAAATGAGGCAGTGCCGTAGTGGTAGGCTTACTAAGCTAATAGAGTAGGGCTAGAGCCCTAAAGAGAGGCAGGCAGTATAGAACAAGAGAAGTGTATGTGCAGATAGAAACAGTGTGACTAAACATGATAGTATCACAGTATTACTAACTCACTGATTACTGATGAAGAACTTCTCCTGATGTTATATCTGTCTCATATCTTTTGCCTTCCTTCTCACGCTACATTTCTAAAAATCGAATAATTAGTAGAGTAGGCATCTGCCCTGCAAACTACAAGCTCTCTTCTTAGTCTTCTATCCTCTCGGAAATGATAATATGCCTTAGCCCGGACATTACTCATTTGAGTCATTCCCAATATCATCGTGATCTTCGTTAGAGCATCTCTAATGTTAAGCGGGATTCATTCCTGCTCGAAGTTGTCATACCGTAAAAGTAAGTCGGGCTAGTTGAAAGAAAAATTTGCTCCAAAAGTTAAACGGGTTTACAACCTACCTGGATAGGCCCTGCTTCTACTCTCACTTTTTAAAATAATAATCAGCTTTAATATGGCTTGCCACTTGTCAAAAATTTGTGGAGCTAAAACAAAAAAGCTTGCCATGAATCTTGGGCAAGCAGTTCTCTCACTTGAGCAGGAATTGCAAGCTGGGCAGATGGTGCATATTGCTCCAACGGTGAAGCCACCTGCTTACAAATTCCAAGCAGGGCAAACAACTCCCATTGGAGTTGCTCTTACTTTTATTTAGAGTGATAGAGTTTTACGGTTATTGCTTCTTATATACGACCGTAAATTAGCTACAATAGATCTCATAACGGTAGCTTTTATATTGTTATTACACTGGAGAATGTATATCTCTTTAGACTGAAAATAGACGATTAATTAGTTCCAAAAACACAACAATTCCTCTCAAACTTACATGCGTAAGTGCGTAACGTTTATATTTCACTAAGTTGAGTTATTAGATATACCTAGAACGCTCCATGTTCTTTTCATCTACCAACGGTTTAGATAGGAGTATGTTAGATAAATTTTACCCGCTTTAACTCATTATTCAGCTGTAATCTTGATTATGGCTAATTGGCTTAATAATATTTGTGGAAGACATGACAATACGTTGTAGACGTAGTCAAGAAGTTAAATCTATCAGTCTATGTCTCTGTTATACATCTACAGTTCTACGCATCTTGGTCCTTTCTTTCCTATTTATCCAGCCGCACAACCTACTATTGGAATAATTACTGTTGGATGATTTGTGTAGATGTTCCGTGTACATGCTTTCAAATTTGCGAAATTCGTAATAACTTAATACTGGTAAAATGAAATCCTACTTTGGCATACAAACAACAGAACGAGGTAAAACATTGGTCGTTTTATATCATTCTCCGTTTTCAATAATTGTAAATTACTGTTAATGACTACCAAAGTCCAAAACTCAGTAGCTATTGTAGAATCACTTTCTACATAACTCATAGTATAAAGAAAATTGACATCTAACAACTAGAAACTGAACCATTATAGCTGAATAAAAGTATTGTTCATATTAGTTTAGAGTCATTCAAATCAGATTAGCTCAGTTCGGGGTCATTCAAATCTCATGAGCAATCAAATCAAATTAAATCAGAAAGATGGAGTCCTATCAATCAGGTCATCGGAGTACTAAAGTTGCACAAGAGTGTATCTAATTTGGTGGATTGCTTCACTTGCTTGTGCCTTAAAAAGACAGGTTTGTACGATGTTTTAGCCTTTGGGAGTCCCATTTTATGAATTATCCATTCAGCAACGATCAGGCTTTAAGTTAATATTTCGCCCAGTCAAAAACCTCAAAAATTTTCAAAACGATACGTAACCTTATGATTTTTTACGAACATAACTCGTTCTCGTACTCGTATCCGTATTGGTAAGTCGTGAACGGTTGCAACACCAAGCAACTAACTTCAACTTTCCAACGAACTAAATCCTCCCAAAAACACAAAATTTTGAAGACCACGAGCAATGTCAACGCTCACACAATCCTCACCCTCTTTCTCTCTCCACCACCACCACCACCGCCGTCGCCACCGCTACTCATATCTCTATCCTCACCTCACACCCTCACTCACCGCCGCTTCTCCTCCAAACTCTCCGCCTCACCTTCCGCCGCCTCCTCATCCTAACTCGTCGCCGTCGCCGCGCCGGAAAATCGTATAATTATCGACAAATTGTCGCTCGTTTTCACCGAAGCGGTGTCGGATGAAGAGCTTTTGGCCGCCACGTGTCTCAGAATCCGCTCCTTTTACGAATTTAAGGACGATTCTTTCGGCGTCGAGGTGACTACTTTCCGTTTCTTTTTCAGCATTTTTTTTTTACCTTGGATGATTCTAGAAAATTGATGATCAATATTACACTGTTGAAATTACTGTTAATGCGGATGATTATTATTTTTTACCGTTTTTTTTTCTGGTAAAAATGTAGTAGATGAATTGTGAATTTTGTCAATTTTGCTATAGTAATGAGCTCGGACATTATGCATACAATCGGAATATATTGGTGTGTTTCGTTTTGGATTGAAGAATTGCATAATCAAACGTGTAGAACACATTTTGGAAATCGATATCGATAATCAAAAGTATGGTCTGATTACCTGTCATGTGTAATGATGTATCTACGGCTGATGGAATTTTTTCGGAACTTTGATTAATCGATTAGTGTGTACACTCTCCTTATTAAGAGTGCTTAAAGAAACACGGAGTAGTATGTGGGAAGTAGAGTGTGATTGGATGAAGTGATAGGAGGAGATGTCGGAAATTAATTGGATTGATTTGTAAAATGTGTTGAAACTGAGTATTTGTGAAGTGGAATTGGAGGATGATTTGTGGAGGTTAACTATACGTTTTCTCTGTGATTATATATTTACTATGTGAAAGATGGGGAGTAATGGCTTGTTATTTGGGTGGTTTTGATTCTTGATTATGTGAACGTATATTTGAGCGATTTTTTGCTCTCTAGATTCTATTAAGAGTGTAGTATATAGTCTCTATTATAGTGCCATTCTTAGATCAAAGTTACTAAATTTAGGGTCGTCATGTGTTTTTACTCTACCGAACAAGAATAATATTCAGCTTTAAAAAAGTCCCTCGTGGGATAAGTGCGTTGCTATGTTTCTTTTCTGCCTTAAATGTACATGTGCGTTGCTCGTTGCTATTCCGGTGAGGCAGTGATGAACTTTAAGGAACCAAAACAATATATATTTAGTTAGAAGCAAGGAGGCTATTACGAAGGCCAGAGTTTTAAGCAAAGATGACCCTGATTTTGCACGATGGGAAATGGCGGATAGTTGAAACACTTTTGTGGCACTTGTATGACGTATATATTGTGAGTAACTTGATCTGTTCCTTTTATGTGCTGATGTCAGGGAAGATGAAGTTGGAAACATATGGGTACTTTGACTTTAATTTGGGTGCCATAGATTACATTTTCTGATTCAGTTTTTTTGATAATCAGTCACATTTGTTGACTTTGACTTGGAAGCGGAGTGACATTTGTTGTATGTTTCTGGTTAGTATGCGGAAGTGGAAGATCAATCAGCTTGTTTTTCAGATTGCTAGGCGATATTGAGGATGATGAACAAATGTTGAGTGCATTTTCCTTTTGGATACTCATAAGGATTTAGAATCTTAAGTGTCATGTTTTAAGCTAATGTTGTCTGGAGTTTTGTATTTCATGTGCTCTTTTGCTTAAATGAACATGTGCATTGCCAGTTGCCATCCTGATAATGAACTCCATGGAACTCAAAACGATTCCACTGGCTAGTAGTCAATTCTGTAGGCTAGTTGTTTGTACAAAACTAACATACATAATAGATTGGTGGTTGTTTGCAAGTGATGGCTAGTTGAGGATCTTTTGTGGTACTTTGATCTATGTTGCTAATATTATGTTTCTTTTGTCAAGTTCTGTAGGATCATAAGAGGTACTTGATAGAGCGCGAGTTTAAAGGGCTAAAGGAACGTGTTTCAGGGAATAGAGAAGGATTCAGAAAAGTTTCATGCATAAATGCCTCGCTTCCTTTGTCTCATCTATCATCCTTATCGGAGGATGCCGAGGATCTTTGTTCTACATGTAAGGTATAGATTGCTTTCTTTGTGATCTGCATCTGTTCTCACCAGTTTAAGAACTACCTTTTTTTTTTTTGGTTCTAGAAGTGAAGCATAACCGGGTTTTTTTTTTTTATTATTGTTATTAGCTTGGTGATCATTTTCGGACTGTTGTGACTAAATCCTACGCATAATGAAAAGACTTCATGCTCGTTGCATCTTACTTTAACAAATAATTAATGGTGGTTCTTGTAAAAGTAGGTTATCACATCAGGACATTCTTTAAGCTCAGTGTCATCAACAATGGAGGTGTCTTCTGAGTTAAGTTGCGGAGGATAAGTCAAGCAATAAAAAAGAGAGCGGGCATTGTATTAATTGTATTGTTATCAGCATGGCACTTTTCTAGGTTCGGTTTTTAAGAAGTCGTGTCAGGGCTTGAAAGGGCTTAGATTGTAGACCTGTTGCTTTTTATTGTAACATAAGAGTTTCATGGATAGAAAGCGCGTCAAATTTTCATGAAGGCACTAGCTAAATTTGTCACCAATTTACTTGGGAAAGACAAGAAGCGTATGTGAATAAGAGACCACGTTTACTGAACTGGGCCAAATGTTAGTCAACCTCAAATCGTTTTGGTAAAAATTGCTATGCTAGTATGAAGCTTTATTACTACATTCAAAGTGCTTCTTTCTGTGGGGGCACTCCCATTTTGGAACTTGTGTACTGTTCTCCTAAAAAGTCGGGGATACTGGCTGGCTTTCTTCATCCGGAAGAGAATCTTTTGATGTTGCTCCCAAAGATCATATTACTGTTTATTAGCCTTTAAATATGACTCGTTGTTGATGCCAAAGAAATTAGTGGAAAATCTGATGTATTGTATCAAGGTTAGAGCTCTTAAAATGTGTCACAACATTAAGGTGAGTGCTAGAACATGGATTTTGGCAGCTGTTTACAACTGTGGAAGACTAGAGTTCAAATTTATAGAAAGGTCTAAATTTCTGGTGTTCACTTTGTCTTCGAAGGTGAAGATGTTAATAGATAATAATATAATAGATATTATTAGATGTCAGTAGCAAATTCTGTTAAGAAATGTCAACATTTGCTTGCTGGGTTTTCATCATGAGAAAGGACATCTGAACTCTTCTCTTGAGCCAGGGGAGGGGGTTATTCTTTCGATGTCCATCATGACATGAGAATTTTGAGTTTTATTCTGAGGTGGTCACCACTCACCTGAACTATAGTTTGATGATTCTATTATCTCAGTTCTTTGGTGTGGGCATGTGAAAGTATTTGAAAATTTCCGTGGCTTCATAGAACTTCGTTCATTCTTCTACAGTTTCCACATGGGGGAGAGCATCGAGTCGTTATTGGGACTCTGGACCTAAATCAGTGTGTGAAGCTTCCTGATGAAATAGCAGGAATGCACCCTCAGGTATATTTGCTACTTAGTTGCCGCCTCTTTTTTTTGGAGGTACTTTATGCTTATTTGGAAATAACAGATTATTTTGCACTTGTATATGATTTACTATTTGGGTTAATGTTATATATGATGCGTTATCTTTCATTTATGCTTTCTGATCTCTTTATTCTAACTTCACTTCCTACTGTAATTTTGTGTCATCCACTTCATAGGCTAAAAGGTTTTCTATTCGAAAGCTTGTGTTGCTTGTAGTTCTTCTGTGATTGCATGGGTTATTGCAATCCTGATTTTTGTTATGTAATTCCTTTTAGAATTATTTCTGTAAGGTATGTGACTTTGGTTTCACAGGGCAATCTAAAGTAATGGCTTTGCTAAAGTCTGCAGTCATAGATTAGATATCACCAAAACAATGGGAGAAATTTAATGTCCTCATTTAGCGATGGAGCGATAAGATGAACTTTTCTTTGGCTCTGAGTTTAATGGGAAATTAAGGATTTATTAGCCCTTACTGTTTATTGAGAAGACCTTATCACTGCATTTCACAACAAGAGTCTATCAGAATGATCTGTTTTGTGACGGGGTAAGGGTACATCTGCCCCATCCTTCTTATCCCCGCTTACGCAGGCATCTCTTTAGGGGTAGTTAAGGATGTCAATATAGCCAGTGATTTTGTTGTGTCGTTGATTGCCTTAGGTTTTTAAGCTTTGTTCTATGATTTGATTGGGACAGGTGGACTATCTACACATATTTCATGCCTTTTTAATAGAAATACGCTATGATGCTTTTGATGCTGTTTTCGTGTCTAGCGTTATTGGGTGTTTACCGTTTAGTTATGGATTTAGGTACCTAATGAGGTGTACTTCTCTCTTGTAATCTTCAGGGTATTGGAACTGATTTTGCAAGGGCTTACTTGAGTAATGTCTGTGTTGCAAAAGAACTGCACAAAAATGGGCTCGGTTATAGGCTCATCTCAGAAGCAAAGTTTGTTGCTGAAAACTGGGGTAATGATCTTCAAGTTCATGCTATTTCATCTATTATTTGCTATGCACACACATGCGCTTAATTGGTACACACACCATGCAATTACAAGCACACACACATGACACATACAATGCAAAATTACGTACTAACAACGTGAGCAGTTCAAGTGAAGATAGCTTTGATTTTATCCTTTGACGTTGGTCTTCATCTAGGACTTCCATTCTGCTCGCCTGTGCTTTCTTTTCTATTCGTGAGGGTTTGGTGCACCATTAGATTAGTAATTCTATCTTCTGAACTTGATTAGCTGCCAGTTTAAGTTTCTACTTTAGACCTTGTCTCATGTACTTAGAATGTACGTACTTCCTTCAACTCCTGGGTCGGAATTCCGGCATTTTCGTCCTTACTGGAGGCTGTGAGCATCAGTGGATCAATATGGCTTCAGCATCTATAATTGACCAAGGGGTGGGACACGGATAGAGACAGCTCTACTTGGGGCACCACTGAGTTCTAGTACCCGACTGCCTACTAAATTACACCACTATTTTGTATCGTGGACTTAGTGTCTGGTTTTTTTTATTATGTTAATTTCTTTGCTAAAATTGAAATTTTTGGTCGCCTGTGGGTTTGGTTTCCAAGGACATAGATAACTTGATGTTTGAACTTCTCCCTCTCAGGGATATCTGATTTGTACGTTCATGTTGCTATTGACAATGAACCGGCAAAGAAGTTATACGCCAAGAGTGGTTTTATCTATGAAAATGATGAACCAGCATGGCAAGCAAGGTTTCTGAACAGACCCAGAAGGACCCTTCTTTGGTTTGGTTTGCCTAACCGATACAACTTGTAGATATCGAATCAGGTTACTCTCTGACACTGGTTACTATTACCTTTTCAATTTGTTGTATATTTGTGTTTATATATGAAAAAATTGTCATTGTTGTGATTCCGGAATGATAAGCCACTTATAGCTTGAATGTGAATACATTAGGGGATATTGCGAAATTAAGTACACGAAATGCAATATTTGAATCTGCAATTGCTGAATATCATTCTGTAAATAAAATTGGAACAGTCAATTAGGTTTCTCTAGGCCTGTTGTGCTGCCTGCAGGTGCAGGTAACTTCTTTACTTAATAAGAATTTCAGTTGGACGTGTTAATACATGTAACTGGTGCTAATTACTCTCTGCTGATCTTTTGCGACATCTCTTTCCAAGGACACACTATTGTTCTTTGTAGTTTGTCCTCGGTGCTTAGTTTTTCGTTTCCTCAGGTTTCCCTCTCTTTGATGGTCTTGATGAGTTTTATGGACAAGGGAAAGGGAAGAGGGAGAAATGTGTTCGATTGGTTTGAGGGCGGTCTGACAAAATATGGGGAAGGGGGTTGGACATATCTGGCGAGTAGTTTTGAACGATGATCCTGATATATGTCGTTTGGGTTCAGAGGTCAAGGAAGACAGTGAATCAGACTATCACCAATCTAATTGGTATGGAGTTTGTTTTGGAAATTTGCAATTGAGGAAAGGGGAGGAGGCAGGGGGGTGGGGTTGAAAGTTGAAACCTAGAAGATCCACTAGGTGTGAGAATCTGTCATAGTGAAGGACTGAAGGTTTATTAGTAGAACAGCAGCATTTTCTCGTCCAAGCTAATCCTACGAGCAAGTTATGGTTGAACACTTCGAGCTTTATATCACTTGGGAATAAGACTGCACCCAACACCACACATACCCCCTAGGAAAGGATTCTCACCTAGCCCTCACAACTCTTTTTTACGAAGCACAAGACACCTCTAGCAGTCTGACTAACTTTCCGAGGCGTACTATGAATTCAAAAGTTTCAGGTTCAGTACACTTGAAAATGGCACAAAGATTTTTTGAGCTCCCAGCAATCTAGGTTTTGCACCGTCCGAGGATTGTCTCACTTTCAGATTCTCATTTTTGTAGTTTCTACTGATATGCAATCAATGACACGACCTGAAAACATTTCCTGGTAATTCACATCGGAGGATAAGATGTACATGGGTCCCACTTCTCGCGATTGCACTCAGAAGCGACGAACACATCCTCGTCAGCGACCCCAATTTCTACCCCCCCTGTTGAATACGAGGTTCTTTTCAGCGGTACTTTTGAGGTTCTGAGCATGTGTGATCGTCCTGTTTTGCTGGTACTGTTTTTTGTAATCTTATTACATTACAAGGTTCTTGTCCATCTTTCATCTTGATTGTGAACCTGTGCTGTTGAGTGTGAAAAGTTGTGTTTCGAGCATTCAACACCTTATGATATTTGTAGTAACTAGCTTCTTTGTCAACTGGTAGGACATTGATGCAAGATTCACCAATGCATAATTATTCTGGATCATAGTTTCACCATCACCTGTTAGAAATCGACACCTTGTTGATATTGGGGAGTCGTTTTTTGGCAGGTTGTAGTTTTTGAGTATGTTGTAGGGCACTGGTTTACTAATAGACAAGTATCATGGTTCGTCCTTGACAATAACCAGCTTTAGATACAGCGGAGGGAGTGGGTAACAATATAGGTTGAAATGCTTAATGAGGGAATGGATAAATTCGAGGGAAAGGAGCTCCATAAATGGTAGCTTTTAAGTAATGATAACACAAGAGGAATGGTTTCTTGTAGAAGTTGTTACAATATGTGATATAATTATACAGAAGTAGGATACAGATACCGAAGGATAATACAGTAGGATAAGCTTTTAGTATTTGCAGAACTGTAGTTCATATTTAGTAATCGGAGGCAGCATCAACATTCGACTTATGGTTGTCGCCCACATCTTGTAACGCTGGTAATCATCAGCCATGTCCAGCTTGATAGCGCCCCTGGTTGTAGTCA
The DNA here is from genome assembly GCA_038382645.1 of Spergularia azorica. Taxonomy (NCBI): domain Eukaryota; kingdom Viridiplantae; phylum Streptophyta; class Magnoliopsida; order Caryophyllales; family Caryophyllaceae; genus Spergularia; species Spergularia azorica. Next base: position 4,461,739 of record JBBYHQ010000022.1, read on the forward strand.
GCACAATTTGGTAACATGTGTCGAATTCACCCCCTTCTGAGTCTTTGTACAGTTCTGCGTGCTGATCCAGAACTAGACCTGAAATTTTTTGTGCACCAGTCAGAATTTTCCGAATGAGTGAATGGTAGCTCCATTGCAACTAGAGGACTTGGAAGAGAACAACTGAATGAGGAAGGGGGACTTACATTCTTTCTTGCTTGTGATGATACTCAACATGTTGCGTTTCAGTAACATCAAAATCACCTGCAAAAATGATCTGAGTCAGTCATGTGTCTGCTGTTTAGTGAGTTTCTATGGAATTATACATTCTAATGATTGCAATATTGTTGCAAACAGAGAGTGTAGAGTGTTCAGTTTCGAACCTTAGCCTCGTTGGTTAGATATAGGGACACCATCCTCTTCATGCACTTGCCTGTTCCATCCCATAAAAACCCATTAGCAAACTTTGTTCAGAGACTTATGATTATCAAAACTTTAGATCATATGATTAACTATGCGGAAACTCCTTAACCGAGGTTTGATGTAGTGAATCTAGTTCCTATTTTTATGCTGTCAGTCTATGGTATATGCCGTATTGCAATCAGTTTATGTAAATTAAGATATCGTTCTCTCTATTCTTGTGGATCGTTATAATTTGGTCGAAGGGGTACATTTAATTGGAAACTGTGTCTAGCTCTTGGCTGTTAGCATATTACTCTGAATCTGTGAATTGTACTGACTTCTGTTGGGGGAATTTGGCGGGAAGGGTTTTACTTTTACCTTGATTGAAAAGGTAAAGAGGACAAAAGAACAAAAAATTATTGGTTGAAAAAGCTTCCAAGAATATGGCATTATATGTATGTCATTAGTACATGAAATTTCAATTCCTGGTATTAATTGTTTTTATTAGGAGTCAATATAAAGTCATTCGATTTGAATTTTTGTTGGAGCCTTAAGTACGCTACATATTAGTTGGAGTCACTTTCCAAAGATACAACAAATGCTAACAAACGTTTTTTTCTAGCACCTATGGCTAATTATGGTAATCAAATGGCTCAATTTTATGAGTGGGGCTCTAGACCAATTAGGAGCTTTGGAAAGTGACTATATTCTGCCGACTATTATTGTATCTTTCTAAGTTGTATATTAACGGTTTGTATAGTGGTGTCGGACCCGACCTTTCTAATGAGAGGCTACAAATTCGATCGCAAAAGTTTTTGGTATGAGGATAACCGGATGAGTAGGAAAGAAAAAACAGAGATGTATTATGGAAATCAAAAATTCTTTTTGTTAAAGAAATGATACTTTATTACGAATATGAATATGAGAGTGTTATTGTCGCACATAATTCTGAATTTAAATTGTTTGTTAAGATTGGTACTAATATGATACGATTTGATATAAAGACATTTTTAGATGCTTGAAAATATTAATTTGGAAGTTGTTGCTAATTACAAAATGGTAAAATACAAGCAAAGGTTTCATCAGATTTGTTCAGCCATGGGCTCATGGCCATTACTTTTGGCTGATGGCTCTCTTTGAGTGTTTTTAACTAGGTGACAAGAACAGTAAAAATACCCTGTTTCAGTGTGGTAAGGAATTTGTGATTAAATAGCTAGGCGACAAATTCAACATAGTGGTCAGAAATATGCTCGACTCAGTTGAGTGAAGAGAAGAAAATATGACTGACTCGGTTTGCAAACTCGTGGGGTTAAACTTTTATTTATGTAATGTTTTGTTCGACTTTGAAACAATATGTTTAGCTCAAATTCAATGAATTAGTCGAACAAAACATTACATTAAATCAAAGTTTAGAAATTAGGTTAGAAATTTCTAAGCAAAGAAAACATGGTTTTAGTCGTCTTTATGTTACTTATGGTGATATTAAATGAATTCTAATGGTTGATGTTTTTAATGAGGTTAAGGCTTTGACATTGTAGATCTTAAAAGGTCCTCCTAGGCTTCTAGACAAACTAGTTTGTAAACCCGTACAACGCATGGGTGACTGTTTTACATAATTGGTAAATGTATAAATCTATACTATCAAGATAGAAATTAAAATAATAGTTTATCAAGAATAATCTTATCTTGCATATCTTCACTTTTTTTTTTTTTGAAGGGACAATATTTTCACTTTTTTTTTTTTGAGAAACGAACAAGAATGTTCATTTTTTTATCAAAAAAAAAAAAGAATGTTCATTTTAATTTTGTGTTTGTAGAGTTTTAGAAATGAAAATAAATGGAGTGATTCTACAATGGCTACAAAGCCTTGGTAGCCATTGTTATATAGATAAATCCAGCCATTCATTTGTCCTTATTTAATCTCAACCATCCAATGCTTTGACTTAATAAAATAAATAAAAATGTAAAAAAATAAATGAACCCAGCCACCCCTACTCCTCCATTTTCTCTCTCCTCTCCACTCCCCCCTCTCCTTCCCACCAGTCCACCACCACGCGCCTTTAAGAAACTCGGCCATCGCCGATTCAACATGCCGGCCACTCTCTTCCCCCACCACCACATTATAAAGTGCCGCGAGCCCGGCCACCCTTCTCCCTCCATTCTTTTTTTCCCTCTGATTTTCGGCCACCCCCTCTTGCGTTCTTTCACCGCACGCATCCCATAAGTTCGCCGCCCATCAACCTCAATGTGAGGAGAGAGAAAATGTCAAAGAAATGAAAATGGGGGAGGAGAAGGAGATGACGTCGCGGTCACGGCGGGGGAGCAGGGACGCCGGGATTTGGCGGACGAAATGGTTTGGGAGGCGATGGGGAAGGAATGGGTCGCGGCTGAGGAGCGGTGGGGAAGGAATGGGTCGGGTGGAGGAGGTGGAGGAAGGGGGATGAGAGAGAACGAAAGGGGTGGGTATTTTTATTTTATTTTTTGGAATTATTAATTATTAATTTTAATTATGGTCAAATGGCTACCATGTTTTGGTAGCCATTGTAGAATTGGGAAAATAAATGACTATGCATAAATGTACCGTTTGACTATTCTTTTCGTGTTGGGATCCTCTAGAGTTGCAAATCAACTATATTTGGTAGAGTTTGCCTATAAAGGCAAGAAGGAATTTTTTAACAATTTATTTATGACCCTCAAAATTCTTTTTATTTTGTCTTATTACTTGTTTTGGTAAACTCTACCAACTCTATCAAATTCAAACTCTAGAGGATCCTCACCCATCTTTTCTCGTTATTACATTTCAGTACGCATGATTTCAATTACTACTACCCTTTTTTTTTTTTTTGTGTGTGTGTGTGTGTTAGACATCGATGTCTACAATCTAGGTTCATGGGCTCCATAAAAAGGGAGAATCAGTGACTGATTTGTTCTCTCGCCAAAAAAATAAAACAAAATAAAATATTATATGAGAAATTATGAAATGGGAAGAGTGAAAATTATTTACCATCAGGTGTCTCAATGGTGAGTTGGGCACCCTTTGCAAGTATGGATCTCCATTTCTCAAAGTCCAAATCCCCATCAAGCTTAGTATGATCCACTTCTATTGGTAAAATTGGTGTACCATTTAGCCTTTTCTTGCCTCCTCCTCTTGCTTTTAGTGTGGCTGCTCCTCTTAATGCTAAACCATAAGAATCATGTCAAACATGAACAATACGATGTCAAAAATTGAAACGACAAAGGACTGAATCTCGGCATATCAACTTAATGCGAAAAAAGTAGGGAATATGGTATTATCAACGTACATGTAGTGGCCGCAGCAGTGAGAGTGAGGATGTTACTTGTGCTAGTCCCAGTCATGGCTGAGCTGATCACAGTGCCAAGCTGATCTTTTTTGGCTCCCATTGATTCAGCCATTTGGGCACATTGAGAAGCCACAAGGGCCGCGGCTGAAGCAATAGCCGCTTCCCTGGATGGGGTTGCAGCTGGCTCGTGGTCAAGCCGCCCTTTTGCGTTGGTCTCTTCGGCTATAGCCGCGAGAGCAGCTGAAAGGCCAGCTATAGAAAGAGCTGCATGCACATCGGCTCTTTGAACTCTTTTTTCCTCTTTCCTTTTTTCTTTGATCTCCTTCATCCATTTTTTTATTGATGTTTTTCCAAAGGGCATCTTCCATTGAAACTAAAATAAAAAAAAATGAAGATTAAGGGTCAAATAATTTAGCAAATAACAAATTATAGTATTCTAGTTTTAAATAAGTAATTAAGCAAAAGGGTTTACCATTTTCTTCTTAAAACAGCTATTGTAGTTTAGCTCTGGGTGCATTGCTTGTTGCATCCATATCCATGACTGAGGAGATGAGAAATAAAAGGAAGTTAAGAACAAACAATATACGTACATTATTATCACTTCTTTTTATCTTTAATGAGCGTAAATGGCGGTAATCTAATGTTTAGGCACATAATAAGAAGTGCGAATATTTCTTAGTTAGTACTCCCTGTGTTCTTTCATCTGTTAACGATTTCAAAATAAGTGTTAACAATTCAAAAAGAAACGAGGGAACGAACACAAAAAGTTTGAGAATGTTATAGCTTAGGTTTAGAATAAAGATAGTGATTCATGGTTCGTTAGAAAATCATGATACTTGGTAACAAGACGTATATAGGAAGCTCTTTGTTCCATAGGATTAAATAGAGTCATTATAAATCATCGTATCGACCACTGTTAGACCCATTATTTACGAACGATTAAACATTCAGAAACTTCGTGTAATATGCTATATATGAGCCTATAAAGTATGAGCAATATATTTGAAGAAACTATATATTATGTGGGTATATATAATCATTACCTTAAGATCATTGGATTGCCAAGAGGGCATGGAGCTCGTAAAATCGTTGTCATCCATCCTCGCACTCTTTTCCACCTTCTAAAATGCCAAGCACCGAAATTCACACAACTATCAAGCTAAGCCGCTTCATACACTTACATACGTATCAACAGTATAGCTAGAGTCTAACTATTCGACTCGAATTCAGAATAAATCAAAAGGGCGCAAACTGAAACACAAACAAACTCACCATGGTAAGAGGCTTTGCGTCACCGTCAAACAAAACAGCCTGCATGTTGTTGCAAGTTCGATTTTGCGGCGACCCGGGCTGAAGAGCTTGAACTGCGAAGTTGCACCAAGCATTAGAAAGGAAGTCCATAGTCTCAGGGTGTGCCTGAGAAGCTGTGGAAGTAGCCATGCTGAGACCATATTCAGGGTCCATAATGTTGCAAAAGTGGTTGATAAAGTGAGTAGTTTTGATGGATGAAAAATGCTACGGTTTTGCGGGTACTAATATAGCAAACGGAAAGCCTCTATTCATGCACCAAGAATATGAACTATTTAGCATAAAATTTAAATTTTATTTCATAATTCGTACTATTATGTCGTTATTTTAGTTGTTATTATATGCTTATATTATCTAACAATATGGTCCATGGTCTATAATCTATAGCATATACGCGCATAATGCAATTTTCCTTTATTTTTACAATTGTAAGTAAATATCTGATCTTAATTCGAGGTAAATATTTTTCTGATGTTGTGTCAACTCCACTTAAGGCATGAGCCTCTTTCCGGTCGTCCAAATTGGTGGTCCGAGGGGGTCAGGCCAGGTCGATTGATTTTGGGTCGTATTGAGTCATAATACTTTATAGAGCGAATTGTTTGGTTCTACTTGTATATTGTATCCAGGTTAAGTCAGACATGCATGTAATATTACATATATAAGATCTTAACCTTCTTTACATCCGATAATTTAAATAGAACGTATGTTAGTGAAATTGTTATAACGGTTAGTAAAGATTTGGTTCACTTGAACATGCTATAACCAATTATTATTTTCAAGCGAAATCTGGTCGGATAGCTACATAACAAAGTGAAAATCGAGTTAATGTCGACTCAAATCTCGCTTTATTTTGAGTTAGTAAGTTGTTATATTTATATTACAATCCTAACCATGTGTAATTCGATTAAGGCTGATTTAAATTTTACGTTAATATAGCCGCATCCATTACAACATGAGTTGTATACGTCCTTTATGGGGATGTTGCTTAAGCATCATATTGTTTTAGCAATGATTTAAAATCAGTGCAAGAGTAGACTTTCCATCATTTTGATCAAATTTTTTAGATCGAGTCAACTTTACAAACCCATCATAAAAATATCATATAGCAAGTCCTTGGTCATTAGGTTACGATTAAAGGTGGTGCATAGGGGGAACAGGAATCATCTTGTACATCATTGGGGTCATTTGGACCACCCTTTCTTAATCTTCTTGCTAATCACTTACTAATGGTGTCTGCTCAAAAGCACACTTCAGAAATCATACATTGCATGCCTAGTGCAAAATGGGCCCGTTTAGCCAACCATTTGAATATTATGAATGGGGGAGAGATCTCTCAAAAGGGTTAAGCCAATAGTAGTTCTCTTCAGTCTTCACTAGCTAGTACCGTAATAATGAAGATGTTATTACTATATTCATGAAAAGCCAGGGAGTCCCTTTCTGAAAAGAGAGAATTTCATAGGGATCAGATATTTTGCATAGTTGTAAACTACTGTTGTGGGATTTCTTTGGTAATTGCAAAGGTTTCTAATGGTTGGTTGAAAGGGACCTACTCGACATGTTCGTGAGTCTTGGCTTCCAAGCACCAGCGAGGTGATAGGTTGTTGCTCTGAAACTACCTGCCCGGCTGCCCGATTACCTTCACACTATAATGGGTGGAGCGCTGGCGAGGTTTGCTACCTACTGCATTGCGTGTTGAGTTTTGCATGAAAAAAAGTAGAGGAATGTTAGTGTGATCTTTTCATTATATGTTAAATGATATGTTAAAAGGGTTAAGACAACAATCGAACATTATATGTTAAATTGGTCAAATCTTAACTGAACAAACTTCGCTCTTTTCATTGATTTGTTGAATGTTAGTGTCATCTTTTCTCACTCGTATATTGTAACCAAATGCTTACAATTTAGAAGATATTTAATTAAGGAACCTCGTTATATATAAGTTACAGAGTATTTTTCATTATTAAGCTTTTAGCTTGGCGATTCGAATTCACGTCAACAATATTACATTTGAATCAATAACTAAAATACAAAGGAAAAGACAAATTATTAGTGAAAAATATAATGATTGTGACAAATGTAAAATGTTGGGATATTCTAATACGTGTGAAATGTAGAATATCAATCATAAAATAAAATCAAGGGCAATAGTGAGTTTGATGAGGGTCATTATTCAATAATGAAATGTTAAGCAAAATATCAAAGCAGCTTTCGAAAATAGGTGTATATAGTGTCCCACTACTTCCTTGAAGAAGCTTCTTCATGAAACCATGCAAAACTTTATGATGATCATCAGTTTGTTTAAATAAGACCGGCCACCATTTCAATAGTCGCCTTACCAAATTCCTTCACGAATCTGCAATATTGCGTCTGGCACACTTTGTCAAGATTTTATTTAAAATCGATCGAAATATCCATTTAAATCAAGAATAATACTAGTTATTTGGGAAGAAAGAAAGACACACAAAAAATATTCGGAAAATGCACGTGGTGTCCCCAAGTTTTGACGTTTTGCACATGGTGTCCCTGCTTTTGAAACTACTACTCTCCGGTGTCCTTCGGTTTTACGCAATCCGGCACATGGTGTCTCTGGGTCTAACTCTGTTAACAGACTTCCGTTAAGTGATGACGTGGACATCATTAGTGGTTGGCGGGAAAATAATTAGTGTTGTTAATTATATTTTAATAAATAATAATAATAATAAAATATATAAAAAAATAAAAAATTCTCTAAAAATTTCAAAAAAAAAAATCCAAATATTGATTTTTCGAAAAAATTTCCTCTGAAATTATGTTATTGGTGAAAAACACATTGCACATGGTGTCCCTCAGTTTTACACTTTTGTGTTCCCCAGTTTTACAATTTGTGTACATGGTGTCCCTCAATTTTCCAATTTAATGTAAATGGTGTCCTTGCTTTACATTATTGAATCCGTTTTTTTTTTAATTATTGCTTCATAATTGTGATTTGTGTTTATATTAGATCCCAAATGACTTCCTAACTAATGTAATTACCATATTAACCACCATTAATCTTACTTATCCTTTTCATCCCCCCGTCATACTCATTGTCACTTCCTCTTTCTTTTTTCTTTTTTCCCTCTTCCTTTTTTCTCTGTTTCTCCTCTTCCCAAAACCCTCTTCAACTTCAACAATAGCTTCAAAATCCAAACTTTCTTCGCTGGTTTCTTCACTAGAGTTGCATCAAGTGATCTGAACATCTTCATTTGCCATATCAACATGTATGTCTCGCTAAATTCAACACTTTTTTTGGTAATTTCGGTTTGTTTTTTCGGATTCAATGTAAAGCAAGGACACCATTTACATTGAATTGGAAAACTGAGGGACACCACATACACAAATTGTAAAACTGGGGGACACCGTGTGCACAAAAGTGTAAAACTGAGGGACACCATGTGCAATGTGTTTTTCACCAATAACATAATTTCGGGGAAAATTTTCCGAAAAATCAATATTCTAAATTATTTTTGGAAAAATCAAAAATTTTTTTTTTGAAAATTTTAGAGAATTTTTATTTTTTTTATATATTTTATTATTATTTTTTTATCAAAATATAATTAACAACACTAATTATTTTCCCGCCAACCACTAATGACGTCCACGTCATCACTTAACGGAAGTCTGTTAACAGAGTTAGACCAAGGGACACCATGTGCCGGGTTGTGTAAAATTGAGGGACACCAGAGAGTAGTTTTTTCAAAAGCAGGGACAACATGTGCAAAAAGTCAAAATTCGGGGACACCACGTGCATTTGACGAAAATAAGAGCCTTGATTGTTTATTCTCTAACCACTTGTGATCGTTTTTGCTAAGCTTGTGTTTCAGGTGACAATGAAGAAGAAGATCGATCATTTGTGTGAAGACTAATTAGAAGTATTATTAATCTAGTCTGTTGTTACAGTAGTGAGCAATTTGGTAAGTCTTTGTTATAGTGCTTAATGAGAACAACATGGTACAGATCTGTGTACTGTCTTTTGCTTTATGGCAGCATTGCAGCAGTCTGTTATATGCTCTTGGACGAATTTTTGCCAAGAGTTTTTAAACTAAATATCACGTCTGTTATGCTCAAGAGTAAAATGTTTTTTTTTATCAAAGATTGGTTATTTCAATATTAGAGAATTTCTATTTTTATAATGGATTTGTTTCTTGTAGAAGTTGGTTTAGAGTTTTGGAAATTTGATTTCTCCTAAAATCCTCTATTATCTTCTAAGTGGTCTTTTGGTAAAAAATGAGCTTATGATTTTGTGTTAATTGATTCTTAACAAATTTAAAGATAATTTAATTCATAGTTTCCTTTGACTAGGATTCTTAATTCTATCCCTGAGATAATTATCTTTTATTTATGGTTAACAATTAAAATTTGATTTGATTAAGATTTAATTAAAAAAAAAAACCCAGGCTTTATAACGTGGTGTTTTTTCTAAGAAAAAGTTAGACGTTTTACACAGAAAAATTCCAAGCATTGTTCTTAAGAAAAACGTCCCAGTATCTTAACACTTATCAGACTTTTCTCATTGCTCATTGCTAGGGGTTCAGCGTTATCTCTATCAGCTTTCATTGAACCATTTGTTGAGATACGGTGTTGTAATCTTTCTCTTTTAGAGTGAGAATTTCGGGTACGGGGTTGTACTCGGGCTTTGCATAATTGGGTTGATTGTGCAATTCCTATACTTGTCTTGGGTTGAGCGTGTAGGGAAGAATTTCTAGTGAAGTTGTGTAGACGTAGACCTTGGGTTGAGGTCGAACCACTTGAAATTTGTGTGTGTGATTCTTGCTTCCACTTTATTTTGCTTTGATTTATTCATGGTGTTGTGTACTACTACAAGCTATAATCTCTAGCCTGTGGTACAGAACACCATATTATTCTTTCTAATCACACAAAAACGAAAAAGTACTACTCAATCACCACCCCCTCTTGAGTATTGTTGTCGTTAGATCCTTCACCGGAGCCACGCTCAATCACCCGACCGAACCTGACCTAACATTTTATATGCATGCTAAGGTACATGGTATACGCATGGGCCAAATTTTAAGTACTGTGTATGTGTATAGACACATACTTTGTCTTTGTCTTCGGTTTTCATATTTTAGTTATTATATACTGCCTCCATAAATAAATATTTGACATTTTCAGATTACGAGGTGAGAGTTTGACTTGCGATTTTAGAGAGAAATACATGTCAAAAAATTATGAAACGTATGTCGTTGGATTCGTATCGAAAACTACATTCATGCAAGTATAGTTTCATAATTTTTACTAATATGCCTTATGAGATATTGACGGTTAAATGTGATGTCTCGAAATATGAAAAGTCATATATAATTTTATATTTTTATGGAGAGAATACTGTGAAACTATAATAAGTAGTTTATTGCATTCTAAGTAACTCCTTATTAATGTATTCTAATTATTACATAAATTTTACAGAAGCAGCTTAATTAATAGAGTCTTTGCCTTCAAATTAATTTAGACCTACAAGGCTACAATTGAACTATATATCTTTATAATACATTACTAGGTGAAACGCCCGTGCGTTGTACGGGACACTTTATTATAATGGCTTATTCTTATTTATTAAATTAATCTCAAAATAAATAAGTAAATCATGATAACTAATTAAATATTTGTTAGTTAAAATGTCTCCTAACCACACTCAATCGTCATTGTACATTTGTATGGAGTATTACTTGATCTTTAAATAATATTCTTTTTTTGTTTATTTTTAAATCATTTTTCACAAAAATCTTAAACTTGTCAACATATCTCTACCAAAATCATACTTAACTTTTCAAAAGTATGTGTAAATGGATCTTATATTGAAATACATTTTGACACGAACTCAATGATACATGTATCGTAATATTTTGATATACGTAACCCGAGTTATAACAGTTTATATTATGTTTCATGATGATAACTTTATTACGTAAGAGTTTTACGAATATTGAACTCTCTTCGCTTGCATTTCTAATGTTTAATGTGAATTATCTTAATATTTTATGTGAGAGTTTAACATATATCTATGAGCTGTGTAGATCGGCCTTCCTACACGCACGCGTTCGCAAGTAGAGTGGATCATTAAGACTCATATTTGCCTAATTACCTACATATATAGCTGGCTAGGGCCACCCTTAATTACTAGATAGGATTACAATGCCAAATAATATTAATAGGATACTTAGGAAAACATGATTACCATATGTGCATGCATTTGGCTAGTTCAATTATTGTAATTAATTCTGTTTACTTTTCAATTGAATAGTGTGATTAACTGATCAGCTTTTGTATGTGCAAGGAATTCTTGAACTAACACCATTGAACTTACTTTAATTGACTGCGTTGTCTTGGTTCATACACTCATACTATATATATCCTAACAAAAAAGAAAAGCACTATTTAAAGAAGCAAAGACTCCATTATTACTTGTTGTATAAACTTGGGAGGGGGGTGGAGTGTGGGTAATGCATGGTGTGATCATTAGACTCATGTGATGAGCAAATCTTCAATAATTAGTGTCATTAACTTTACGATGGGTAATCGTGTGAGCAACTTCTGGACCACTGTAATAGGGAGGAAGCAACCATCAAAGATTCAAATAAAGCTATAGATTAATTAACAATGCAAATGTATGATGTACGTTTACGGTTTGTTTGGTTTCTTATTGGGATCAGAATATAAATAAATGATTAGAACGAAGAGAAAGATTAGGGAAATGATATCATGCATTTTAACGAATCATTATCATCACACTGAATAAAATCATTAGTATGTAGCTCATGAATCCAAGAACGTGGAGCACAAAGTTACAGGGGAATGAATAACGCATAAATCTAGTCACCGATCAAATTATATTACTACATCTAAAAAGACTTGTTGAGAAGATATAAACCTACTCCCAATTCTCAAATCATGTCCATGCATGTTTGTTCTCTAAAGGCTACTCATGTCTAATTTAAAAAACAAAACATTCTGCTCTTTTTTACTCCTTTTAGCGATAAAATAGACTAGGCCACTAAGAACAATAAGAAGCATATATAAGATAAATAGTTTTGCATCGTTGATATGAAAAAACGATCGATCGACATTTCCTAGTCCTCGTGAGTCGTGGCAATCAATTTAGATAATTTGATCGAGATGGTCACATGCATTGTTGCATTTTTATTGCTCATGCATAAAAAAGTTTTTAGTATTTCATCAAATTAAATTCCATGTTTTGTCAATCACTCAATTGTCATGTTTATAATACACTTTTTTGGGTAGAGATCGATTAGAGAAGTGATATGAAGCGCAGCTTTCCGCGCTCATCTAACTTGTTTCCTTGAAGGGGGAAAGGGGGTCGAATGTCGATGCATAAAGCCTAATTAGCTATTACAACCATCTTTGTGTCAATTTATGGGTTATCGAGACGATCTATGACGATTACACCATTATAGATATTCGGCCGAGAAGCTAATAGAGTTGCTAACGGGCTAGCTAATCATGAGCACTCTATGTAAGTATTACATTGTACTATAACAAGAAAAGTAGAGTTTGTACGAACAGGCTTACTATACCGGTTATGTACAAGCACCATATTTTCCATATATAGACGTGCACTTAAGAAGACCTTTCTCTGTGCGAATCTACACGCCAGCTATATGAGATTTTTTTTTTTTTTTTGAAAGGCATTTATACGTGAATTTGTGGAAAAGCATTGCTCCAAAATTTCTCCTTCTTTCGTTTAGTAAAAAAATTATTTTCTTTTTGAGACAAGCTCAAATGACTTTTCTGTAGCTGGACATTTGAGATCGCCCCCTTGGTTTTGGGCCTTATAATTGCGAGCCCAGTACAAACCAACAATGACCCCTTCCGGGCCAACAACAATCCCCAATCTAGCTTTAGGTCCATAATTTAGGCCCTGGCCAATGCTAAATCCCCAACCATTTTATTTTTTCAAATCCTATGTTGAAAAGGGCCGTTTGACTAAACTTCTACAACTGTTTCTGGTGGTGTGAAACAGATGTTTGGTCAAATGGGGGTATTTAGAGAAACAGTTCTACTAACTTGAGAAGCCCAAAACAGCTTCTGAGGTGCCCAGAAAAAGAAACACCAAATTGGAGCTTCTCCTTCTCTTTGAAACTAGTTTGATGGTCCGTGCAATGCCCGTGCTACTTATGTTTAAATGTTAAAATTATGTGAACGAATTTTTTATCTAAAACCTAAAATCTCGTTTCAAACACCCGTTGGATATTTGTAATGTAATTAGATGGAAAGTCACATTTAAAACCTAAAAGTCATGTTTCCAACACCCGTAGACTATTTGTAATGTAATTAGATGGAAACTCACCTTTAACAACCTAAAATCTCATTTCGAACACCAGTGTGATATTTGTAATTTAAATAGAGGAAAAATCACATTTCAAAAGCCAAAGTCCCATTTTGAAACACCAGTGGGATATTTGATCAAATTGCCATAAATCAAGTAATTACTATTTTACATAACTATTTTTCATAAATCAAGTAATAATTTTATTTTATTAGAATAATATTACCATGTACTTACCATATCCTATTTTGAATAAACATTATTTACAATATAATAATATTATTATATGCCACGTGTCAGCATGGAAATTGAGCGGGTTCAGGATTACATATATATATTAGATGCCGAAGTGAAATGCCTAAGACACAATCTAACACAATGGATGTGTAGATATATATGAAAATAGAAATGGACTCTAATTATTGACCTATGTCTTTTGATTATTATGCCAATAGCAATAATGGATAGTCGATCTCAAATGGACACTACCACACATGTCAATTGCTAGAGGTGTATAATGTAGATACAATTAGTTTATCTAAAATACATATGATAATAAGATTGAGTGAGTATTAGTAAAAAAATTGAGCTCATTAGTTGTTAAAATAGTTTGCACTGAAAAATATTAGTAGTACAATTGAGCTATAATGGTAAATTAAGTGTGTTGGTAGTAAAATCTTGCTCGGTGATAAAATTAAGTAGAATGAAATTGTGTTGGTAGTAAATGTAGTGAAATTATTACCGACATTTGGCAACTTTCAGTGTACACCGTAAAACTCTACCATTATCATAAGCTAATGAGTCACGAGTCGAGACATAAATATACGTTGCTTATATATGCGCACGGTCAAGTCAACGGAGTACAAATTAATTTACGTCCAAATTTTGAAATTGTTGGCATAAATATGTACTGTCGTCTATATAACATATTTTTCCCTCAATATATTAATCACGAGACGAGAGCGAAGAATTTGCAAAATACGGAGTAGTGCACATCAGATGTTTCTCGCAAGATGATGCATTACATCAACTTGAGTACGAAGTGAAACAATATAGTCAAGGGTTTCCTTGAGTAAAGAGTACTCATCCATGCATTCTCCACCTGGTACAAGTCCTTTAAGGATTTGCGTTCTCTTCTTCACCAATCTCTTTGCCATTGACCTAGCTTTCACCTTTTTACTATAACTATTAGTAGATGACGATCCAAACAATTTCCTAGGAACATTTTTCCTAAAGTTGCATAAATTCCTTGATATGTCATTCTTAATGTTACTAGTTGTTTTGAAAGTATTCCTTGCTCTACGCTTGTTGAATGTTGCGTAAATTGGGTCGTGTTGTGACGGTGATAAGCATTTAGGTAAATTGATACGTCTCAACATCTTCTTAGCCATAATTCGGGTCTCTCTATCTTCGTATGCCTCCGTAATGACGGCGCGGCTCCACAATTTTCTGCCATTTCTAGTGGATGCCATGGCTAAGTCCGCCGAGAGCTTTATAGCCTTTTTTCTTTCGAACAAGGACATGTTATTACTGTCTTTTGATGAGCAGCTGAATGTTTGAAGGCCCGTTATCCATTTCTTCAGGAATTCCTTCTTTAGGGAGTCTTGACGTTGCATCCTGCTATTAGAATAAATTAAACAAAATTAAGCATAATGTAAATTTGTAGTGCATGTTATTATTATGTCATAATTTCTAGCTAGGAAATAATAATACTCTGAGAAAATTGCATTAATGTTTTATCTTCCTAATTAGCTTTTTGTGTCATTTCATGTAAAATCTGATATGTTGCGGAACTCCATACAACTAACTCGGTCTATAGGTCTGTGTGTATATGTATATATAAAGATCTCAGGCTTTATTTAGGGGTGTTTGAGATGTATCGACTATTTTAAACTTTTCAAAAATATGTAAATATTGACACATAAAGGAGGCAATGTACATCAATATCCATACAAATGCTTACATGTACATGCATGGAAGCTTACCTCTATGATTAACTTTAACTAAACTCACAATAAACCATATATTATGTACATAAATTACATGCAAACACAATGTTCTATCCAACAAACCTATAAAAGGTACAAATATGAGCAAAACAAAAAAGAAATGCTAGTTCATACCTTGGTGAGAATGCTTGATTATTATTGATTATGTGATATTGTAAAGTATAAAATTACAGTTTTTGGGAGAATAATTGATTTGGAAAGAAATGAGAAATACATGAAAATGTGGGGGAAATAATGAAAGATGAGAAGGTTAAGGGAGGAAAAACACACCATTTATTTTGTTGGGAGGAGAAAGAATTGAAGAGAAGGGCAAATGGTGGTGGGCCTTGTGTAAGAAAGACACAGCACATGCAGGCACATGGGTGGGCTTGGGCCCACAACCCCAAGCCCTGGAGGACATGCCAAAAAAAGATTTCAGCAATTTGGCAAAGAAGAATAAAGGGAGGGTTTCCCTAATGTTGTGCAAAACTGACTTTTGTGACTTGTTACTAGTACAACCCCTCCTTCATGTATTAAGGACCTTTCTTTAATTCATTTAATTATTTTGGCACTATTCTTCTATTTGGGAAAGATGTCCATTTGTGTGGCGCCAAATCCACAAAATTTGTCAATGGATTTTTAGATTGTCAATGCATTTTAGATTGTAAATGAATGATCTCACATTTAGTATGATTGTTACATGTTAGTTGGCCGGAGTTATCGTTCTTCTATCATTCGATACATGTTAGCACTGAAACTGCTTTTTATGGATCTGTTTACAACAAAAGACCGTGGCTCCTTAGCTTTGACATGTAATCAAGCCTACAGATTCTCTAGAGTACATATATGTTGGCATAACGAGCGAACTAGTTGTTCACTGTGCTACACTGTATGAGGTGTGATGAAAATTGTTATTTCTAGCGTAATTCGTAGGAAACTACGTGATTAAGTATGAGTTTTGGCCTGGGAACTAAACAATGTTAAAGCTAAAATGGAGACGAAAAGTGAATAATGCAAACCAAAGAATTGTGTTAAGTTTCATTTCCACTTGTTGTGGGATTTAAAATTAGTGGTTCAGTGTATGAGTATGACGGAATCGCTGAAAAGTCCGTAACAAATATCGAGGTTCAACATGTTGATCATAGCATCTGAGTTAATGTGCAACTGTATATTCTATGAAATTCTAGCACATTACCACCTGATTGGTGGGGAATATGAGATGACACACGTAAATAGAACATGTTATCCGCGCAGTTAATATAAGTGCCACTTCATGACAAAACCTAATTAAAAAGTTGAGTATGTAGAGGGTGATGAAGAAATAAGGATGGCCAATAATAAAAGAACAATAACAAACAACTAAATGTCCGTACCAATCAAGCTAAAACGAGTCCTACAGATGTATCCAAATCCCATGTGGGTGCTAAGAAATTCGGGTGTTATGTTGCCAAATTTTCAAACTAATCACAATTAATAAATTGTTAAGCAAATAATGCAAATAGGAATGCGGTTAAACTGTTAAAGTGGGGAGATATGCATCAAAATCAATCAATGACATTAACAACTCATACCCTAACTTAAGTGAGAGAGACTTTGCTACTCTTAAAATTGATAACCCGATGTCACTACTTCCCAATTAAACTTTCCATTCATCACACAATTATTCATTATTTGAGTCACGAACTCTTGAGTATGGCATCAATGTTAAGGAATTATGCTCGTGTGTGTTCATTTTCGCCTTTTTCTTTTTTCCAATCAATAATGGAAGATCTTAAAAAAGTTCTCAATTGGCGAAGCTAAATTATACAAAACTAGCGGTTAGATGAAAAATAGGGGTCGGTAAATGGATGAAAGTTGTGAAAAAAATTACCAGATTACAATTGCGGGTGCAACACACACGTGAATTGGTTCTTAATTATATCGCTGTAATTTGTGATCAATTAAATTATCGAAAACTACGATTATACCCCTTGATACCTAACACGGTAACACTCAATCACTTGAAAGTGGTAAAAAAAGAAAGAAAAAAGGTAGTCGAACCTAAAATGTTCTATAGCTTAAAACTTCTTATAAACGTATTAAAGTAAATGATAAAACAAGTCACAAAAAGAAAATTAACTCTATAAAATCTTGATCCGAAAACAATGTAGGACTCCTCACGAGTGAGGGCACCCGAAAAGTAGAGCAGAGCATAGAGAAAATTGGCGGGATCCGGAAAAGAAGCTGAAAGAGAGGGCCCATCAGAGTTAGACGCAAAAGACCGGCGTCCGCGCAAAGGTGCCACTCTTAAATACCGGCTTTGGCGCTAAGCGCAAAACCCAGCATCTCTCACATGCTCTTAACATGCCTTCATTTTCTTTCTTCCTTCATCTCTGTACAAGGGCGACTCTATCATAGTTCTAATCTTTTTTGCTTTCGCCTCTCGAAAGAGAAATATGAGAGTGGCTCACCAATTTTCTCTTTTCTCGTGCACGGTCCACATATCATTTTGGGACTAACAGGTCTAAAAAAATGGTCGCTATAATCCAATTCAACACTTGTTTAGATGTTTTATAAAAATGATTGTAGATGAAACTTAGTCCAATCTTGTAATCAATTTGCCAATTTTCCCTCCACCATAGGGAGTAACTAACATCTCAATTGAAGCTAAATAAACAACCATACATTGTCAAAGAGAGTTTCACGTGTGAGTGTGTTAACACCCTAGCTCATCGTCTGAGCCGAGAGTAGTCACCTATGGCAGCTTGCCAGGCTGTAGGCTGACCTCACACACCAACACGGGTCCTTTCGGCGCATTTTGACCTCACTCATGCGCACCCTGGGAAACTTCCCAAGAGGTCACCCATCC